>CAUYRH010051248.1:0-15120 GCA_963574655.1 Perodicticus potto
GTCCCAGCTACTTGGGAGGCGGCGGCAGGAGACTCGCTTGAGCCCAGGAATTGGAGGTTGCTGTGAGCTGTGATGCCACAGCACTCTATCCAGGGTGACGGCTCGAGGCTCTGTCTCAGGAAAAAAAGAAAAAAAAAAAAAAAACAAGACCCTGTCTCTACAAAAAATAAAAAAAATTAGCTGGGCCTGGTGGTGTGCACCTGTAGTCTCCGCTATACTACTCCTTATGAGGCTGAGGCAGGAGTATCTCTTGAGCCTGAACCCAGCTGCTGGAGGTTACAGTGAGCTAGGATGATGCCACTGCACTCCAGTCTGGGTAACAAAGCAGATCCTGCCTCAAAAAAAAAATTCAGGGCGGCGCCTGTGGCTCAAAGGAGTGGCCTCATACGCTGGAGGTGACGCATTCAAACCCAGGCCCAGCCAAAATCTGCAAAAAAAAAAAAAAAAAATTTCATGTTTTATCAATTCTCTCTTCATTCTTCTACTTTAGTGCTTAGAATTGTGTTTTATAATTACCTTTGTACCTCTATTTCCCTCTCACTAAACTAAACTCCTAAAGGACAGGGAGTATCTGATATTTATCGTAATATTTTATCAAATTATATCTGACATAATAAACTCAAGTAAATTTTAGTTGAATAAAAGTTAGCTTTACCTAACTTTTTCAAATAAAATGTTTCCAATTGTTCTCAAACTATGCTTTCTCTGAAAATTCACTTAAGTTCAATGATTTCAGCCTAAAAATGTTAAACCCACCAATATGTCTTATATCAAATATTTTAGACATAAGTGTACATTAGGACAACAGTAAAACAAATTATGCACACACATATAATGGACTTAAAAATCTATTTAATCTAGCCACTAATAATGATTAACAAAACATTTAACTAATACATAATTTTTTTTTTTTTTTTTTTTTTGAGACAGAGTCTCACTTTGTCACTCTGGGTAGAGAGCCATTGCATCATACCTCACAGTAACTTCAAACTCTTGGGCTCAAGTGATTCTCTTGCCTCAGCCTGCCAAGTAGCTGGGACTACAGGCATCCAGCACAATGCCCGGCTATTTTTAGAGCTAGGGTCTCGCTCTAGCTGAGGCTGGTCTCGATCTTGTGAACTCAGGCAATCTGCCTGCCTGGACCTCCCAGAGTGCTGGGATTACAGGCATAAACCACCACACCTGGATTAATATATGATCTTAACAGTCTAGAAAAATGCATTAAAAAGCATTAAGAAATTAATAGTTGCTTATTATATCAGATAATCTATTTTTCTTTCTTCATATACTTTCTTACAACTTCAAAAATTTCTGCAAGTAGGAAATAGTATTCTTATAAAAACTTCAATTAAGAAGAGAAAGAAAAAGAGAAATTTCACTTGACTACCTTTTTCAAAACTTCCTCTAGGATATTACATGAAGAAATTAACTCAGTATCCATTTGTAATGATTTATCTCATAATGAATCTTTAATTTTTAAAACCCTACTAATCATAAAACTTTTCAATACAAAAATACCCAATAATTTAAAAATTGAAACATTCGCTACCACACACCAGAATAATGTTAATACAATACTATACAGTACCCAAGCTAGGGCTTTAGATATTTTATTAATACAGTATATACCAGAATTATAACCTTGGTTTACATGACAGGCTCTTAAGACTATTAAAAGCTTTCTTAGTATGGCACATTTTTGCCTATTTTTCAAGGAGGTTTTTTTTTGTTTGTTTTACTTTCTTAGAAGCAAAAAGCTACATGCACATATCTCTGTCTCATTACACTTTACTCCCCATTCTTTCGTGAACTGTCACCTACCATTTCTATGGTTTAAGAACAAACCTTCCTTGCTTTCAATATTTTTTTTTTTTTTGAGACACAGAGTCTCACTATGTCGCCCTTGCTCATGGCAACCTCAAAACTCCTGAGCTTAAGCGATTCTCTTGCCTCAGCCTCCCAAGTAGCTGGGACTACAGGCACCGCCACAACACCTAGCTATTTTTTTTTTTTTTGTAGAGACAGAGTCTCACTTTCTCGCCTTCAGTGGAGTGCTGTGCCATCACACAGCTCACAGCAACCTCCAACGCCTGGGCTTAGGCAATTCTCTTGCCTCAGCCTCCCGAGTAGCTGGGACTACAGGCACCCGCCACCGTGCCGGCTATTTTTCTGTTTTGCAATTCGGCTGAGATCGGGTTTGAACCCGCCACCTTCGGTATATGGGGCCGGCGCCCTACTCGATGAGCCACAGGTGCCGCCCAACACCTGGCTATTTTTTTCTTGTAGTTGCCATTATTGTTCGCAGGCCTGGGCTGGGTTCAAACCCGCCAGCACTGGTGTATGTGGCTGGTGCCCTAGCCACTGAGCTACAGGCGCAGAGTCGCTTTCAATATTTTTAATTAGGATGCATCAACTAGTCAGGTGGCAATTACTTTTCCTGTTCTTACAATATTTTTCATAATCACGTAAATATTTCACTCACCTTCTTCCATTAATCCTTGGATCTGCTCATCTTTCTCTTTCAAGAGGTCTGAAGTTTCACTACTATTTAATCTAGTGGCAAGTTCTTCTTTTATCATTTTGATTTCCTAGTTAAAAAAAAAAATCTGTGAATACCATAAAGAATTATTTTCATTCAGGTTTTTTCCCCATCTAAAGAAGCCATCCAGGCAGTGCCTGTAGCTCAAAGGAGTAGGGTGCCGGCCCCATATACCGGAGGTGGCAGGTTCAAACCCAGCCCCGGCCAAAAATTGCAAAAAACCAAAACCAAAACAAAACAAAAAAAAAGAAGCCATCCATAACCATATCCCTGGTAAGACGCTATAAATTTTATTCAGGTAAACTATAACTTTGGCTAACTAAAACTAAGAAAAGACCTTCAAGCATAACATATAAAACTTAAACTCAGGCTCGGCACCTGTGGCTCAAGTGGCTAAGGCACCAGCCACATACATCTGATCTGGTGGGTTTGAATCCAGCCCAGGCCCAGCAGACAACAAGGATGGCTGCAACCAAAAAATAGCTGGGCATTGTGGCTGGTGCCTGTAGTCCCAGCTACTTGGGAGGCGGGGACAGGAGAATTGCTTGAGCCCAGGAGCTGGAGGTTACTGTGAGCTGTGATGCCACAGCACTCTATCCAGGGCCACAGCTTGAGGCTCTGTCTCAAAAAAAAACAAAAAACCCTTAAACTCAGATATATAAATAAGTTTTAATATGAAAGCATAAATGAGAATAAGTTAACTTTCAATACCCTTCTTCACTATCTCTACGTGTATTCTTTCTTTCTTTTTTTTTTTTGTGACAGAGTCTCACTACTTTATCCTCAGAGTGCCGTGGCATCACAGCTCACAGCAACCTCAAACTCTTGGGCTTAAGTGATTCCTTTGCCTCAGCCTCTCAAGTAACTGGGACTACAAACACCCACTACAAAGCCCAGCTTTTTATTGTTGTTTAGCTGGCCCAGGTTGGGTTCAAACCCGCCAGCCTCAGAGTAGGTGGCCAGCGCTCTACCCACTATGTGTAATCTACACTGAGGTTAAGCATTACATTTGAAACAACTTAGTACAGAGTTAGCGACCGAAAGAGGTACACTGGTTAGGTAGTCTCAGGTTACTATTGCTATCGAAAATAAGCCAGGTACTTAAAGCAACCAAAGAGATGGAAGTGTGTGACCTATTTCTTTTCTGCATGAGTACACTCAGAAAAATATAAATTAACAATTACCGTTGGTCAAGAAGGGGGAAGCAATCTAATTGGGAAAGGCCAAATGCTGAGACAATTTATTAGTAATATCTGGGATGCAAGCAATAATTATTAACCTTAGTTTCCAATTTCTGAAATAGGCAACCATTCCAAATTAGACCCATTAGAATAAAGGTTTTGGATCAAAAGTGACTTTGGTACCAAGCAGAAATCTGGCAAAGTCTGGCAACATTTTCAGCTACTGCAACTAGCAGGGAGGAGGGTGCTACTGGCATGTCATGGATAGGGGCCAGTCCCATGCATTTCCTTAAATGCATGCTTAAATCTCTGACACCTAATGCATAGGACAGTCCCAGCCCAAAAGATCAATAGCATACAGCTTAAGTAATTCTGCATTAGAATAAGTCAACATTATGTCTCCACAACCATTAGAAATTTATATTTTAAAATTACTTTGACCTGAAGAAGTATATATGAACACTAAGTTTAAAGTAACCGGAAAATAACAAATAAGGGAAACAATAATTTTATTTATAAAGTACCTTCTAGATTTAAATGTTATTTATTTTGATGAAATTATCATTTATAAAAATTATTCTAATAATTCTTGCTATATGCCTTGCAAGGACTTATAAATTATACAATTTTTTAAAAAATATTAAAAATACTGCAAGCTTACAAGTAAAGATCTATAATTCAAATGTTAATACACTATACTACTTCTCTTTTTCCCCCAATACTAAAAAATTATTAATGTACTGCTTAAAAATCCATGTCTCAGAATTTAATTAATATTATTTTAAATTTCTATTACCTTTTTAGCAGCATCTCTCTCTTTGCAGGCTAGTTGAACTTTCTTTTCTGCTTCTGCAATTCTTTGAGTAAACTCATCTTTCAAGGAAGAAATGCTACTGCTTTCTTCTTTCACTCTGAACATTTCACTTAAAGTTAAAATAATATTTAAGAATGAAGATAGTGTTTATATATTTCATAATTCACAAGAGGAGATCAGTTCTCAAAAGGAAGATAACATTTTTTCCAACTGAGCTTATTAAAATAGCTCAGTTTTAGGCCTGTTAACTTTTAACAGAAAAATTACTTGCTAAATTTATTTTAAAACACTTCAGAAAACCCATTAAAAGTGAAAATGTGACCAATATTTGATGTGCAAAAATAAGTAAATATTTCAATTCTCAGTCTTCTTTTGTCACATTTTCCCAATCACCTCCTTAAAAGAAACTAATACTCAGTAATTTTTAAATTATAATATCACATTTTTCCTTAAATGCATGTTTAAATCTCTAATACCAAAGGATTATTTCATTATAAAGGGAACATTTTGTCTCTGGTTTTTGCAAAACTCCTCTCTTCAATGCCAAAGATAATATGGTAAAGACAATTTGAGTAAAAACTGTAAGGAAGGTTACAGTTGAAATGCTATACAATTTTCAGTAATTATAAACAGGTTAAATTACAAAACATTTTAATTTCAAAAATATTCTTAAATAATAAGCATATGGACCTCCACAAAAAAGTTACTCACATGTGTAAAATACTTACTCTTTCAGGTTATCATAAGCTTCTTCTAAAAGTGCTTTTTCTTTACTAAGAGATAATAACTGAGCCTCTCTTTTCTCCAGTTTCTCATTCAGAAATTCAACTGTCTAGGTAAAGAGAATACATGAAAGTCAAAACATTTAACTTTGAAAAAGACCATTTTTACATGCAGGCAATGAGTGGTAAAGGTAACCTAATCACTATAATAAATAAACCAGCACTATTTTGTAAAAACAATTAAAAACAATATTGGAAACACAGTGGATACAGAAAGTAAGATTCTTACAAGCTGGTAAGAGAGTATAAATTCATACTCAATCACACAGCTGATAAGACTATAAATTAACCAACCACTTTGGAAAACAATTAGGCAATGTCTAGTAGGGGAGCTGCATACTTGTAATATATTCCACCTTTGGAAAAGAAAAAACCCTCACGTAAGTGTACTAGGTGACACATACAAGAACACTTAGAGCAGCCTGCATACAGTCTGTACATCCACCAAAAGAGGAAGGGAGAGAGATGAAATCAAGAATGTCAAAGAGGGGATTCAGTCTTGGTGCCTGTAGCACAGTGGTTACGGTGCCATCCACATACACCAAGGCTGGGGGGTTTGAACCTGGCCCGGGCCAGCTAAACAACAATGACAACTCCAACAACAAAATAAACTAGCTGGGTGTTGCGGCAGGCGCCTATAGTCCCAGCTACTTAGGAGGCTAAGGCAAGAGAACTGCTTAAGCCCAAGAGTTTGAGGTAGCTCTGGGCTGTGACGCCACAGCACTTTACCGAGGGCCACACAGTGAGACCCTGTCCCAAAAAAACAAAAAGGGAGGGGCTTTCAAAGCCTCTGGTAATGTTCTATATCTTAGCTTAGTAGTGGATATACGAGTGCCCGTATTCCTTATTATTCTCTAACCCAAACATGTAATTTTCTTGGTATGATACACCGCATTTTAAAAATACAGTTTTAGAAAACCCACACGCGTGTAATTTTAAAACCTCAAAAGTGTATCAGTATAAAGTTAAACAAAAATTAATGCTTAGAATACCTTATTCCTTAGGTCCTGCTTATGTAGTGATAAACTTACAAATATAAAAGGGAGGAAGGGTGCCTTTTGGATTCAAAAACCAAAAGTCTTACCCATGCTAGGTCTAGATTAATTTAGAAATCACTTACCTTCTTAAGTATATTGAAAAATTAAAAAATCTTTTTTTTTTTTTTCTGAGACAGAGTCTCACTATGTCGCCCTTGGTAGAATGCCATGGCCATCACAGCTCACAGCAAACGCAAACTCTTGGGCTTAAGCGATTTTCATGCCTCAGCCTCCCAAGTAGCTAGGACTACAGGTGTCAAAAATATCTTAATGATAGTAATTAATGTTGGTTTTTAGGAATTCAAACTGCTATTATATATTTTATAGTATATAATTATTACTCATTGGACTAATATTGCATGGGATTTCATTTCTGAATAATATTAAACCTAGGTAACAGAACTTGGCACTTTTTTATATTAAATAATTCAATACATTTTTTTCAAGATATCTTATATATCAGAAATCTATCAGAGATGCCAGATCCAACTCCTATCTAAAAAAATCACAGGAAAAACCTATGTCAGTAAAAGAATTTATATCACTTCCTTTTTATATGTATTAGGTAGAAGCAATCTGCCATTCCTAAGCAATGCCTTTGTTCCTTGGACATTTCCTTTTCCATTCCAGGTGAAATATAGCTATCAACAGGAGATATCAAAAGTGACACAAAGCGATAATAAACTGAAGCAATATAAGGAGATATATTCCTTATATAGCAATGAAAATATTAATATTAAAATATTCATAGAAAAGCATGAAGAACTAATATAAAGACTAAATTCTCATTTCAGATTTGCTACAAATAAGTGTAAATATATAAAAAACAAATTCAGATATAAGAAAAACCAAACATTTAGGTTTGTTTTGGCCCATCTACCTGCAAAGAAGTTGAAGATACTTGTTAACATAAGGCAACAGTCCTTTGCAGACTGACATACTAGTAGGCATAGCATAAGAGTTTTTTTTGTTTGTTTGTTTTTTGCTGGGGTCAGGTTTGAACCCGCCACCTCTGGCATGTGGGGCCGGCGCCCTACTCACTGAGCCACAGGCACCACCCCAAGCATAAGAGAATTTTAAGGTGATAAGGACTTAGCAATAAAGATGGAAACTTTTATGTTTCATTATATTGAAATAGCAACTTACTCTAACATAATTCCTTCGAGAAATTTCAAATAGTATCAGTAATTATTCAATTTTAAAGTCCTTAATGCTACGCTGAAATGTCAAAATACTTTTTAAAAAATTGATACTGATCATTATGTAACAAAGAAAACATTTGAGAACAAATGATTTACTCTCTGGAAAGCACGTCTAAAAACACCCCTTCAATTCTATAGTTACCTTGCAAACATCTTCCTTCTCGGAAAGTGCTTCTGGCTGACTCTCAGCAGCTTCACATTGCTCAGCCACCTTGTCTGAGACAGTCTGTCCTTCATTTATTGGTGCAGGAGAAACCAAGGTATCAGGCTGTTCACAGTTAACAGGAGTTGCACTTCGTCCACTTTCTTCCATTTCTGCTTCCTCAGTGGGTATAATTAATGTTTCATTTATTACTTCTTCAGATTTCCCTTCAACAGATTCAATTACCTTAGTCTTTGGTGTTGAAGGATTAACTATAATAGGCACTAAAGCATATCCCTTACCTGACAATTCATCATCTGAATTTATTTCACTTACACTCCGGCTATCTAACGACTGCACACTAAATGAGTCTATTCTTTCAAAAGCATCAGATGAGCAGCAACTCTCAGTGAGTTTTTGAAAATCATCTAAACGATTATATTCAGGACAGGCAGATGCAGAGAGAAGCTGAAAAGATGTCTGCATCAAATGAAGACTTGATTTTGCATCTGTAGTTTCTTGTCTTGAACTTGCTGAGCTCTCACTTATCACACTTTCATGATCTAAAACTTCAATATCACTGGTGGTAGAAGTACCTGATGAGAAGGTACTCACAGGAGGAGAAGGTGTATTGCTCTGTCTGTCTTCATGTTTTTGTTCCTTAGCTTCTAAAGGTAGGTCTTTTGTTTCTGCTGTGAGAGACTGTGTAGATATATTAGATACATTTTCTGTAGTCGTTTTCACATTAACTACATTTTCAGATACTTTCAAATGAACAGTTGGCACCTTCATATCAGATTCTTTATTAACAGATTCTTCCTGTTTGCCTTCAGTTTTAGATGGTGGAGTATCTCCTGCCAGAGTGTCCCCTGATACACACAAAGAAGAGTCATTTACTTTTGATTCATTTGTTTCAGTAGTTCTTGGCTGTCCAGTATGTAAGGATTCCTGTAAGGTGTTTTTGACTTCTTCTTCTGGTCGCTGTGATTTAGCTGGAGGTTTTGATACCACTGGACTCTTCTGAATGGTCTGGACATCCGTTGGAGAAAGAAAGGCACTGAAGAAATTTTCAGATTCATCTACTACAGTCCTCCGAACTGGCTTTGTAATTGCTTTAGGAGAGGCTATTGGTGGACTCTGAGGTTCGGTGTTTGATTTCAACCCCCAACTTGAAGTATCCCATCCTCCACTGACAGTAGGACTTATTCCTTTAACAACAACAAAAAAATTAAAAAGGAAAAGAACACGATATATATTAACATTTCAATCATCATTATAATCATTACAAATATAAATTTGGAATAAAAACCCCTATGAAATACAACCCGTAATTTGCCTTGGCTAAACCCCTTGCTTACTACATCATTTATTAGATCAGTTAACTTTGGGCCTTAAAGAAGAAAAGTGATATTGAATCTGCCCAGAGAAAGTAGGAGCACAGATAAAAGACTAGACCTAGCCTAGACTACCAGAAGCAAGTATGTTATTCCCTCCCACAACAAATTAAGGAAGCAATGGCATATGTTTTATAACACATGGTAAGTCCAAGATACAGATGATTCATTTCATTGTAATAGGCAGCATACTTACTTTCAAGCCATGTGCAGTCCCTGCAGAATGGTTCTACCTATTTAATCAGTTTCATATTAATTTTATTCTTATAATATCAATAGTTATAGTTATGAGCTATACAGAGGGCAACACTCAAAAATGAAGCTAAGACATCAGTGAAAAATGTTCTTTTCCAAAGATTTAATTAAACTAATGAGAACAGTTAAGTTCCAAAGAATAAATCTATTTTCATATTGTCAATGACAATCCCATTCTCCAAGTCCCACTCTCCAAACTCATTCTAAGAGAAAGTTTTCTTCCTTTTCCAAATTTTAAATTATTCTAGAAATTAGAAGATCATTATGAATTTGATTTTGAAAAATGTACATTTTTGAAGAACTATTGTTCTTTTACATAGGAAGTAGTTGGCATCAGGGTTTTGAAAAAGACTACGAAGAAGATAAATAACGATCTTCTTGGAGGAAAAGATAATTATCATATCAGTCATAAAAGCAGCTATTACTAAAAACCTGATTATAAAAAAAAATAGTCACTAAACTAACTAAAATGTTTAAAACATTTCTTTAAAATTTTTTTCTTTTATAAATTAAAAAGTGGCTGAGGCCAGGCACAGTGGCTCTCGCCTATAGTTCTAGTACTCTGGGAGGCCAAGGTAGGAGGACTGCTTGAGGTCAGGAGTTCAAGACCAGTCTAGCAAGAACAAGACCCTGTCTCTACCAGAAACATTACAGAAAAAATTAGGCAGGTGTGGTGGCATGCCCCTTTAGTCCCAGCATTGAGAGGTTGAGGCAGCACTTGAGCCCATGAGTTTGGGGTTGTAGTGAGCTGAGATGACACCACTGCACTCAACCTAGGACAATGGAAGGAGACTCTGTCTCAAAAAAAAAAAAAAGAGGGGGGGAGGGAAGTTGATCAATATTACCATAAATCTTGTACAATTGGAAATTGGTAGGGAGTGACTTGTGTAACTAAAAGCTCATAAAATTATCAAGCTCTATAGTAAAGATTATCATTTAATATGACTTCAAAGTCAATTAGGATGAAGAGTATGTACTGAAATAAAACTCTGGTTTGGAGACACAGTTCACCATAGAGTTGTGCAATACACTACAAAAACAATGAAATACAGAGAAAACCACAATTAAAGATGCAAATGAACAATCAAGATTAGGTTTACTGATTACCATCACTTTAATAAATGACAGGAATTAATTTTACCTCTTAGAGATAATGATTTATATAATTCCAGAGTTACCTGACATCCACTGAAATTACTCAATTCTTAAGAATTATGGCCATTTTTGTAATCTAAAATTTAGCAGATTAGTACACATTTGTAGCATTTCACTAAAATCTAAGTCTATCCTGGACTACCTGTTTTCAAAAATAAATTGTATATCAACCCCAGATTTCAGCAAACAAGTATCCTTATATTTGAAACTTACATCTTTCCCAGAGTTTAGGAATTAAAAATATGGGGTACACATGAAACAAGCTGAACTACTCCAGTGAGGTCACATAATATCTTGTAAAAAGCAGTAAGACAATGATATAGGCACATGGGCCAATATATCTTAAAATAAGGTAATTTAAATTTAGGTCCTGACTTTTTTACCCATGTAAAATTAAGAACAGAAACCAGAATGAGTAGTCAAGAATAACTTATCCCTTTTCACACAGCAGGTCATACTCCCTCAACCTGCAAATCTTAGCCCCACACATCAAAATGCTAAACTATTCCTTAAAGACTTAAGAGACAGAAGTAACTGTAAATGCCTGAAAGAGCAAACTCAAGGAGTGTGATTGACAGACTTAGGTATTTAGAAATAACAAAGTGATACAATCCAAAAAGCGCAGGGTAGAGATTCCATGGGTTTATTGTGCACCTCACCCAATGTGTGACCTAGAGCCAACTGGGCCTCATTTTCCTCTCCTGTGCAACACAGATATTAACCAACATAACTCAAAAGTTGCCTGTGGCTCAGTGAGTAGGGCGCCGGTCCCATATAGAGAGGGTAGCAGGTTCAAACCCGGCCCCGGCCAAACTGCAACAAAAAATAGCGGGTCGCAGGCGCCTGTAGTCCCAACTACTGGGGAGGCTGAGGCAAGAGACTCGCCTAAGCCCAGGAGTTGGAGGTTGCTGTGAGCTGTGTGACGCCATGGCACTCTACCAAGGGTGATAAAGTGAGACTCTGTCTCTGCAAAAAAAAAAAAGAAAAGACAGACATAAAACAGCACATTACAGCGCCATCAAGCACGAAATGTTCACTAAGTGTTAGCGATTGTTCTTCCCTTCCTGGTGATCTACACACTTCAGACCTCGGATCCAAAGCGCCCCAGGCGCCAAGCAATTCCAAGCTCAGGAAGGTTGTGCTGGAGAGGTGAGCTCGCGGGGCTTAGGGACAAGACCCACAAATCAAGTCCATGTCACCCAAGTCGACAGGACCCGCACTCCAGGCTCAACGGCAAACAAGAACCTGGGGCTTGGATGTTCCCTCAAGAAAACAGTAAAGACCAACTTGGAGACCACAGAAACATTTAGGAAGGGGCCGGGGAGAAATTACTTTGAGAACTCTCTCTCTCTACACCACCATTTAACCCGTTTGCCTCTGGAGAGGAGAAGCCTGCGGGAGCCCGGGCTCCTTGCTCCCTTACCCGGCTCTCCGTAAGGAATGGTCTCGGCCCAGGCGCTCGGTTCGTCTTCTTGGATGTCCAAGACCCTGTCGATGGACTTCTGCGCCTGGGACAGGGCCTGCTTGGCGAAGCTGGAGAGCTGGGAGGCGTTAAACCAACTCATCGCCCTCCTCAGCCGGCAGTGGCGGCAACAGCACCACGAGGGAAGGCCCCGGCCCGGGGAAGGGTGCAGAAGAACGGCTTTAACGCCCTTTTCCCCTGGGCTGGCCCTGTCAGCGGGTGGCCATAACCCCGACCGCCTCCCGGAGCCCGGGACGCTACCCTTAGCTCTTCCCGCACAGCTGAGCCCGAGACCCTGCGTGCGCATGCGCTGGTTTGGTCCACGTACACAACTACCAAATCCGGGAGCCCAGAGTTCCGTCGGTAGACGGAAGACAGGAGAAAGGAACGCTGACGTCACATCCGGAAGCCCAGGGTTGCCCTTAGTTACCGAGGAACGCGGAACGGTTTCCGTCGACCGAGTTCGTTGTTTACCCTGCAGTTCTCAGCTAGGACTGCAAATAGAAGCCGATTGCTTTCGGAGGACTAAGCCAGTTTGCATGTGTGCGCTTTCCGAGAAAATAGTTCACGTGCTAACTTGCCAGCAATAATTACAAAGGGAAGTGTGGGCTTCGCATTTCTCTTTAGCACTTTGTTTCTAACATTTAATCGGTTCCGTGTTAACTTGGCCTTAAGGAGAAACCCTGGTTTGGACTTGCCTAAAACACTGGGGCTCACATATAGACATTGCACCCAAATCCTGGAACACGTGGTGCAGAAGGCACAACCGCACCCTCAAAATAGTGGTACATCCATTGCTCCAGTCAAGACAGACCTAATAGCATGGTGTTCGCTCCTCCCCATTCATACGTCGAAACCTAATTCCCAGTGCAACAGAATTGAGGACGGGCCTTTAGGAGGTAATTAGATTATGATGGGCCCTCATCGATGAAATTAGAGCCCTTATAAAGGAAGTCCAAGAGAGGCTGTTTGTACCTTTCACCATGTGAGGACACAGCAAAGTGGCAACAACTATGAGCAGAAGAACAGCCTTTACTAGATACCAAGTCTGCTGGTGCTTTGATCTGGGACTTCCTAACCTCTAGAACTGTGGGAAAAACATTTGTTGTTTATGTTATAGCAGTCCAAACAGACAGCTAGGAAGCACTAAAACCAATACCCTATCAATGTATATTGTACACATAACTTAAAATATAATCTTTACTTTTACTGTGTGCACTCTCTTCAAACATTTGGCCTTGGGAAGAAATCTTAAATCGGTAGTCTTCCTAATCCAATCAGCAGCTATGTTTGGATTGGCCCCACTAAGGTTAAAAGACAAAATTCTACCAACATTTAAAAGCCAGATTTCAATATAAATAAATAAATAAAAGCCAGATTTCATACAAAAATCCAGACTTCCATTTGCTTCGAAAAATATGAGCACCAACATGGGAAAAGTCAACAGGATCGTTGCTCCCTATTTTCTTCTATTTTTCTTTTATGAGACAAGGTTCTCACTCTGTTGCAATGGCAGGATAACAGCTCCTTGCAACCTGAACTCCTGTGCTCAGCCTCCCCGTAGCTAGGACCACAAATTTACACTACCACGCCCAGTTAACGTTTAAAATATCTCCCACTCTGGTCTTGAACTCCAGGCAATCCCGCCTTGGCCTCCTAAAGTACTGGGATTACAGGAGTGAGCCAACTGTGCCCAGCCAGTCACCCTTATTGATAAGTAATTTTCACTCACATCAGTTCGCCACAGACACTAGTCATCTCCTTATATCCTCCCTGCTATGGTTATTTACTTTACATGTCTGCTTCCCATTGAGTGTTTCACCCCACTGCAAGGAATTATGCCATAAAAATTTTTTTCTTTATAAAAAAACTCAGATTGTGGCTCGGCGCCTGTGGCTCAACGGGCTAAGGCGCCAGCCACGTACACCTGAGCTGGCAGGTTCAAATCCAGCCCTGGCCCGCCAAGCAACAATGACAGCTGCATCCAAAAAATGGCAAGGCGTTGTGGCCGGTGCCTGTAGTCCCAGCTACTTGGGAGGCGGAGGCAGGAGACTCGCATGAGCCCAGGAGTTGGAGGTTGCTGTGAGCTGTGATGCCACAGCACTCTATCCAGGGTGACAGCTTGAGGCTCTGTCTCAAAAAAAAAAAAAAAACTCAGATTGAAACCCTTAAATTATGATCACCTTCCAATAATTTTATCAAACCTCAATAAAAATTTGCATGTTAAAACTTTTACAATGTAGTAACTTACACAGTAGTAATAAGTTTAACTCTTGTACCTTCAGTTTAGCTAAGTGGCCTGAAGAAGAGACTTGGGGCAGAGTAGGGTTAAAATTAGCTGTTCAATTATAGTTCCAAGACTTCTAATTGTACAGTTTGGCTAAATGACCTAAACCTTTTAAAACTATTTATCCAGGTCTCAGATGGATATATTGTCACTTTCTCACAGGTCAGTCAATGTTGCAATTATTATAGCACCTATACAAAGGAGGTGCTAAATGATAGTTCCTTCACTTTCAAAATAGATTTTCATTTTTAGGCTGAATCTGTAGGTTTTTAGGTAAAGCATATATAATTATTCCATATGTTTTTATAATGAAACTTAAAGTATCTGTCAGTATGGAGCTAGAAAGAATAATAAGTAAAAACTTGACCCACAGACAGGTTACCACTGAACTTTTGAATAGAAAACTGTCATCTAAGTCAAAAACAAAGAACAAGATCATGTACTGTACGTTCTCACATTAAAATACTAGACTCCAGTTTTTTGTGATTTAAGCTTAATTTCTAGTCTTATTTGGAAGAAAGAAAGGCATCTTCACTTCATTACATTATAATGTTAGAATAAGTTAAACCAGGTAGATCTCTATTAAGGAAACCACTATAGCAAAAGTAATACTTTAGGTGCAATAAAAATTTGGTGTTATGTAATTCTGCTATGCATTTAAAAATTAAACCTACATTACTATGGAACTTTCTTTTCCTTTATATACTTTAAAAAATCTCAGTGACAAAAGTAGATAATATAAGATTTTATTAATAAATAGTGTGAAAGCATCAGTGGTAACTATTTAAACATTAAACTTTTAAACAGCCATGTCTTGGCTTTAATATTGTGCACATTGGCCTCTATGGCACTGCAAATAAACACATGAAA
>CAUYRH010051249.1:0-13904 GCA_963574655.1 Perodicticus potto
TTCAGTGCTACTCCTCGCTACATGACATACAACTGAGCCCTGAGGGCCTTCAAAGGAAAACACTTCTTTTAATTGGAATCTTAATCATATATAGACTTGTTAATAACCAATTGACAAAAAAAATAAATGGCTTCAAAATTAAAAAAAAAAAAAAAAAAAAAAAAAAAAAAAAACCCTTGACACATGTAGCAACATGGATAGACTTTGAAAAGATTGTATTAAGTGAAATAAATCAGACATAAATGCACAAGTATTATTTAATTCTGTGCACTTGAAATTATATAACAGACACATTTACAGAAACAGAAAGTATATTAGAGGTTACCAGGAGCTGAAGTGTGGGGGGGATGGTAGGGAGGGAAAGTTATTGCTAAATGGATATAGTTTCAATTTGGGGTGATAAGTTTTGGAAACAGATAATGGTGATGACCGCACAACTCACTGAATTACACTGGGTTCTATACCTCAAGATGGTTAAAATGGCATATTTGCTATGTTTTATAAAATTTAAAAAAAAATTTAAGACCCACTAGGGAGGCCAGAACAACCATTTGCCTTTGGGAGGGCAAAAAGGAGTGAAAGTGCAGGTGACATATCTTTAGCTCTCAGTGACATAAGTAATGGAATTCAAAAAACATTATTTCATCGGTCTCATAATTGTTACCATCTTACCTGACTTTGGGGCTCAGCCTCCTCAGCACTATGATGATTTACATACAACAGTCCTTCCGGGTGTCATTGGGAGAGGCCCTAACAGTGTCTGAATCATACAAAGGATGCAACAGATTACAGGTGAATTCTCTACATAGGGGAACAAGGACATATATTTAAGTGAAAAATCTGAGGCTTTATGGCCTGCCTAGTGGGATATTAATAAAGCTGAGTAAGCAACTTACCTCTATTAACTAGTCCTGCGAGCTCTCTGCTTCTCTGCACATGATTACCTTCACAAAATGTCCCTCACTTTTGTATTGATTCAGTCCCCTGCATGCTTTCTAGCCCCTTTCTGTTACTTTCTCAAGGGGAAAAAGAAAAATCAATTCAGCATAGCTGGAAGACATTCAGCTTTATCTAAAAATGATCGATGGCAATAATTTTCATCTTTGTTACTCTCTTGTTCCAAGAAGCTGAGCTTCAAAAAGCTTTGTGAGAAAAAAAAAGCAGATGGTGAAGAAAAACATAAGGTAATAGCACCTCAGGGGCAGGAGCTCAGAAGAGCTTTGTGGATCATTCAGGATATAGTCAGAATGCAACTAAGGAAATCACTTACACATGAGCAAAAAGAAAAATTTACAAAGAAGCTTAGGAAAATGGGCTTTAGACTAGTTTTCATGTTTAATGTATGTTTAAAAACTGAGGTTTGGTCATGAGTTTTCAATGAATACAACCATATGTCTGCCACAGGTTTGTTGGACAGCCTAATAAGTGCCTTCTAATCTTAGCAGATGGGTTTTGTGATGTTCCAATTGTGCTTTTTATATTACCAAAGGTAGAGTGTAAGAAATCTTGCGAGACAAGATTAGAAACATGGATTTTGCATTCTTCATCATATTTTCTTCTTTTATACGTGTCAAAAATGTATACTTTGTGATTTTCCAATGAATCCTGTTCTTTTAATCTTATATTATTAAAAAAAAAAACTATATATTTAGGATACATTTAGTATTTGCAATGAATTGAATGTTTATCTTCCCCCAAAGTTCATATGCTGAAATCCTAACCGTCAATGCAATGCTATATATTAGGAAGTAGGGCTTTCGGGAGAAAGTTAGATCATGAGGGCAGAGGCCTCTTACCTGAAATTAGTATTCTTACATGAATTTAAGTTTAAAAGACACCTCAGAGAACTTTCTTACCCTCTTCACCATGTGAGGATATAAGAAGACAGCACTCTGCAACCCAGAAAAGGCCCCTTAGAAGAACCAGACCATGCCGGCAAGCTAATAGTGGATTTGTAACCTTCAGACCTGCGAGAAATAAGTTATTAGTAAGCCACCCGGTCCATGATACTTTGTTATAGCAGCCTGTGTAGACTAAGACAATATTGGAATAAAAATTTCAGTTTTCAATCTAAAAGGGAACTAAATAATCTTAGGCAACTTAAATCAAGAGTTTCTTATTGGGAAATTAGGTATCGACTCTCACATGTTAGTCTCTGGTGACACCCGCTTGACTTAAACCTACCAGTAGTGACAAAGAGTGACTGTGGCTCTCTCTACCTCTACTGTAAATCAGACATCGGGGAAATTTTTTCTCTGCACCGTGGAGTCACAGCACCTTGTTATATATTCAAAAATATAAATGTCTTTCTTGATCATGTTACCAAGTCAGACCCTGGAAATAGGACCAACCAAAGTTTGAGGGTCAAGTAAAATGTACTTCAACAGAGTGCTAAAAACACACACACAAAAAACTTTAGACCAATTTAGGAGTGTAAGTAAAGAATGATTTACTCATCAGGCAGCACTCAAAAGGAGTGGCTCAGAAGGCTCCAATGTGCAATGTGGGCAGGGAATAATTATAAACAGAAAACAGAAGTAAAGCACAGAATTGGCTTGATTGACCAGCTAGACGTTTGCTTCATCTGGACATGATAGCGTATGATTGGTTGGCAGCCTGTGATTGACTAAGGCTCAGCTGCTTATGGTTAACTGAGACCTAGCTACCTGTAAAACATATACTCCTGAATTAGGTCTTGTTTCATTTATGTGCTAAT
Organism: Perodicticus potto; assembly: GCA_963574655.1. NCBI lineage: Eukaryota > Metazoa > Chordata > Mammalia > Primates > Lorisidae > Perodicticus > Perodicticus potto. Next base: position 2,717 of record CAUYRH010051249.1, read on the forward strand.
ATAAGTTGTAGTTCCTTACATAGAAATTCAAAGTAGGGAGACACGTGCAGACCAAAGGCCTCACACTTATTTGAGTTAACAACAGATAGGCTTTGCTGGTTCAAACTCCCATGAACAAGAAATGGCTTGCTCTTGTGTACCATAGAAGGCGAACAACTTCCGTGAGAGGGAAATTCTATGCTGAGTCTTCTAGGTGCTATACGTGGCCATTAGTGTGTGACAGTATGTTATCCAATCACTAATTCTCCACAGAAGGGTCACAGGTTGTTAAACTGAAGAAACCAGGGTGTAGAAGAATTGGTGGTGGTCACCAGTTCATGTGCCACCAAGGCCAAGGGTACTTCCTCTTAGAGAAGGTGAAAAGGTACCAAGAGTGACTCTACTTAAGTGTGTGAAAGGAAATCCAGTCTTAGACAGAAAGGAATACCCAACAAAGAAGAGGCAATGAAATATATTTAGAGAGAATAAAGGGAAATCAAATCAAGGTGGAAAAATATGATACATGCAAGAGAGGGCCCTCACTGTTCAATTACACCCACAGGGCTACATATCATCAGGCATGAGTCCTCAGAGATGTTAGGACTTTCAGATAAAAGTCAATATTAAGAAGTAGTACCAGTGAGGACTTCAGTCACAGATAATGGAGAAGGAACAGAGGAGTTGGGGCTGCTGGTGACTCTGGATGGCTGGCTTCAACAACCTGGCTTGGCGGGTCAAGGGACCAAGGGAACACTGGGCTCAACTTCCTCTTTTTATATAGGATTAATTCGATTCCTGAAGGACTCGCATGAGATGAGCAGAATCAAACCCTTAATCAGTGCTAACTCTGCTCAAAACTGCTTTAGTTTAACCTTGTCACTCATGGGACAGCTATTTTTAAGGGCTAAAGAGTTCTGGGAATGAATAATGTATTCTCCCTGCAAAGTATTCCCACAGCATATGAGAATTGCAGCTTACATTTATTGAGGACTTGTGAGTGCCAGGTGCAGTTTTGTGTACCTTCATACATATTATTATCTCATTTCATCCTCCCAACAAGTCTATGAGGGGGCTTCTATGATTATACCCCTTCTACAAATTGGAAACCAGGCACGGCCCAGGAGCTAGGGAAAGGAAGAATTAGTTCTGTGCATTTTGAGTATAAAAGGAAGTTATTTTAAAAATATTCTTGTAACATAGAGGAATAATTAATAACATCTTCTTAAAGCATTTGATTTCCCCAAGAGAACCACATTTGTGAGGAATCATAGAAACCAATTACCATGACCACAAGTCATTTCCATTATGCTAAAACAGCCAAGTTCAAATGCATTTAGAAGCAGGTTAGCTCACTTCTTAGCTGTATTCCTTCCTGCCTTCCTTTTCCAAGCTTGAATTAATTCTCTTATTTTAGATTACATATTAATTTTTATATAAAACTTCCTTTTATACTTATTAGGTCAATTAGAAGGTGGTCAATGTAGGGCAGTGATCAACTATGGAGGCTCTATTGTAGTATGTTAAGGTTTATTTTAAGGAATTGGTTCATATGATTATGGAAGCTGAGAAGTCCCATTATCTGTAGTTGTGAAGCTGGAGACCCAGAAGAGCTGATAATATAGTCTGAATCTGAAGGCCTGAAAAACAGGAAAGCTATTAATGACTCAAGTTCCAGTTTGAGCCCAAGTCCAAAGGCAGGAGAAGATTGATGTCCCAGGCTGAAGAAAGGCACAGAGAAAATTCTCCTTTATTCAGACTTTTGTTCTATTGAAATCTTCAGTGAATTGCATAGGACCCACCCTTGTCAGAAAGGGCAATCTTCTTTACTCATCTACTATTTAAAATGTTACTGTCCTCCAGAAACACTCTAAAAAAATGCACGTAGAATAATGTTTAACCAACTATCTAGGCACCTTGTGGCTTGGTGAAGTTGACCCATAAGATTTATCATCACAATGTCTATCTTCTCTCCGTCTCTGTGGTAGACTCTGGCCCCCAGTGAACCATGTTTCCTGATATTCATATTCTATATGCCCCTCTGGGCTTGTCCATGCATCAAATGTTGGCCAATAGGACATTAGCAAATAAGATAAACTTGGAAATTTGATAAGTACTTGCACACTAGGGATTGTACTTTTGAAACATTCTTTTTGGAAATCTGACCACCATGCTGTTAGGAAGGCCAAACAACCTCATGGAGACACTTGTGTGGAGGAGAACTGAGATCTCGGTTGAAAGCCCCAGCTGAGCTCCCATCAATGGCTCCCTGTGGTCTTTAAGATAAAGACTAACTTAACATGGAACATGAAGATAATTGTCGTCTGACCTTTACTTACCGCTCCAGTTCAGCCCATTAGTTTAGTCCAGCACTCACACTCTGCCAAGGCCTAGCCTCTCTTGAACTATCCTTCCCACTTCCACCTCACCATGCCAATTCCTCTTTCCCCTTGGGACCAGCCTGCATGCACCTCCCCAGGATCTCTTAACATGCCATTTAACTCTCTTAACCTGCTGTGCTGCAACTGGGTCCTTTTTTACCTCTCCCCTTACTAGGCTATAGCCTATTTGAGGACATGGAATAAATACTTCACTTATGTATCCAACATTGGTCACAGGGCTTGGCACATTACGCCGGCTCAATGCATGTTACTTACTCCACTCTGCCATCATTCCATGGTAACACATATAAACAGGCTAATCCTCACTCCTACATCAGAGACAGATGGAAAAGCTATTGCTCTGAAAAGAGTGATTTGACAAAAGTAACATCTATAGTGGTTCTCAACCTGCAGGTCCCAACCCCTTTTAACTGTATTAAAGGGTCGCAGCATTAGGAAGGTTGAGAACCACTGGTCTAGAATAATGTCCAGGAGTTGGTTCTCAGGTTAAGCCAGATTTCAGAGGGAAACCAAGCTCCAAAGGTGGGGACTTGGTTAGACAAGAGTTTAGAGCTTGACTAACTCCTGCATATTCTCCAGCATTTATTACATGTTTCACTTCCTCTGAGACCACGTCTCTTAATCAGATTGGTTAGATTAGAAGACTTTTCTCCATGTTCTCAGATGGCTTTGTTTATTCTTTGCTTAATTGTATAGTAATTGTCTATCTTTTTTTAAATGTCCACATCTGCAGTTAGACTTGGAATCAGTGAATGAAAGAGCTGCTATATCTTAGTCATATCTCAGGTGTAGAGCACATGAGCACAATAATGGCACATAATATATGCTCAAGAATTATTTGTTCTGAATGAATGAATGAGCCAAGAGAATAAGACTCAGAGAAAGCAGACAGGTTGAGATCAGTTGGGATTAGGGAGGGAGGAGAGTGACTCAAAATGTTGCATTGAGCACAGGCTGATATTTGAGGCTTCCCTTCATGTTGCACCGAATACCAGCTTAGCTTAATAGCCAGAGATGAGAAGGGACACTCATTCCAGCTCTGAGACCTCCCTGGTTCTTCTAGAAGAATTGATTTATGTGATTTTTGTGGTTTCCAAATTCATTTCAGCCCAAAATTATTACAATGAAGTTCATTATGTAAAATGGATGAAAGCAGAGCTTTTTTTCCTGGTTAAAGTGGATGAGAGGACTCAGACTCCCACCTGCTGGCCCCCTTTCCCCTATCAGACCATGTCTTCCTCCCTGTACCATTTCAGCAGCACCCAGACATGCTTTACAGAAGCCCAGTCTGAAAATCACTATTCTAACCTTTCCTGAGATAGACATTAAGCTGCCCCAACTGCTCTTCTAATGGATTTTCTCTAGTGGCAGCAAGCATTGCATTGCTACTGGTATAAGGCACGTGGCACACAGCTGGTAGTCTGCTGACTTTCTTGACCAGAAAAATTCCTCCATCTCATCCCAGTCCATGCTTCATTTTATATCCTTTCAGCTCACCGTTTGCTACAGCCATTGCTATGGCCAACAGTTTCCTGCCAGTGTATCCAGGCAAGACCTACACAGTGCACTGAATACCTTTGGCTTTCTGCCTCTGGACTTCTCTCCTGCCACTGCCTGTGGGAGCTCACTTGGCCATCCTGGCACATGCTCAACCCTGGAACCAACCTAGGAAACCCTTGACCCACGGAGAACAGGAGCGCTGCATAAAACTGACATCTTCTGTGACTTGTGTTGGTGATTCTAAGGCACATATAATAAAGGCCCTGGGAAGATCCCATGGGGACTGGGTGCTGCCACCCACAGCAGTCATACCCCCTAAGATGGGCTTTTCCTCCTCCTGTATTTTCTTCTCAATCCCCAATCCTGATTCTTGGGATCTACCCAAGACAAACTACCTACACTGACATGGTTGTGTCAGGTTATTTGAGGGTTAACTAAGTTAACACACCCCCTTAACCTCGTTTTATTTTTCTTCTTAGTACTTAACCATCTCTGATGTATTTTATATCTTTTAAACTGTTCATTCTCTCTCTCCTCCAGAATATAAACAGCACAAGACTGGGGCATTGTTTCTATCAATAGTATATTACCAGTGCTGTAAATCATGCTTGGTAAGCACTCAATGAATATTTTTTTTAATGATCTGTTGAGTTTTTGGCTGTATTTCTGATTCCCTGGTGATTAGGATGGATGTGATTTGGACACTTTCATCAGGCAGCACATACCCCTTGGCTGGGGCCTGGAGCTCTATGTGGATATAATACAGGGCGAGGCAAGTTCTCAACCACCAGATGTACAGTTTTTTTGTGGACGACAAGGCTCTTGTCATAGTTGGCACCATTCACACCATAGTTCACAACTGCCCTGCCTCACATTATGGCCATTGAATTGATGTCACAGGAGACAGGACACTTGAGGTCAGCTTCCCTGGACCAAAGTTGGGCCAATAAAAGGGGGACCCTTTGTAGCAGTGAAAAGGCACAACATGTCCAAAATTGAGCCTCCAGTCTCTCTTGTTGAGGGGGTAGCAGGGATAGGTTCACCATACTCCACCACATTGGAGTTGGTTCCCACAGGCTTGAGGTAGGACAAGGATTTCTCTCCTGGTAATAAGTGACTCAAGGAGGCATCTGACTGCCAAGAATAGGGATGAGTTCCAAGTCTGGAGATAGAAAGAATTGAGAACCAGAGCAATAAAACTAAGTAAAAACATCCCAGAACCAAATGGGTGGTGGTAGAGACAGTCCATCTCAGAATTTGCACCACAGTCTGGCTCCTTGAGTCTTTGACTTTATATATAACTGTCAGAAAGACAAGATGTAGGGACCATAGCCTGGCTTTCAGGACAGATGTGGGACAGCTGCTATCAGGCAGTTTAAAAACAAAGTAAAGAAAATGATCAGGACTCATGATCTAAGAAGTAACCATAGGTTTTGGGATCGAGAGGGCCAATTATTGGGAACTGTAGAATCTGTGGTGACTACATTTGTACTAGGTCACTCCGTATAATATTTTAGTAAATGCTGGGAAGCCTTTTCACTGCATGTTTAGTGCTCTGTTTCGGGAGACTGCTGAGCTAGCAATTATGCTGACTCTTCATGGCTAGGGACATTTAAAACACTTTGAAGGGGTATGTTCAAAACTGCCTGGAAAACTTGCTAAAAATGCACATTTCAGGACTTTATCCTGGTGAGCTTCTGAGTAAGTAGGGAATCTGCACACTAACCCCTCACCGCAGGCAGTTCTGATCCACCCAGTCAGTACCACCCTCGAGAACCACAGACTTAATACTTAGATGGTTTTCTGCCTCAGGAACTTTTGGAATTCATTGACATTTGAGAGGCATATGCTGCTAAACAATTCTATATTCCTGGAACCCCAAACTCAATGTCTTTTCCCATGCAGCTGGAGCAGCATGGTTTGACATTACACTCTCTAAACTGGACATCTCACTTCTACTCTGAAACACATCGTGGAAGAGGAATTCATTTGTTTCCATTCTGATCAACTGTGAATGAAATACATGATGCTTCAGCCTTTATAGAAAGGTCTGGAAAATACTACCCCCACTCCCCCCATACACACACACTCATTAAAACACACCAACTGCCACACTAGAAAAAAAAATTTTTCCTTGGGGCCCACGTAGCTCTCAAGTATCCCAAGTGAAGAGACATGTGAGTTATATATGCTTCACGAGGCCCTGGGCTCAAACTAACATTTAAATACAACTTACACGGCAGCTAATGTGTTAAAAATACAATGTAAATGGGGTGGTGCCTGTGGTTCAAAGGAAGGGCGCCCGGCCCACATGCCAGAGGTGGCCGGTTCAAACCCAGTCCCGGCCAAAAACTGCAAATAAAAAATAAAATAAAAATACATTGTAAGAACTTTCCAGAAGATTGTTTATACTTTTAATGGGTAACCAGATGCAAAGAAACCAGTAGAGAATGCAAAACTAAGGGACTTGAACAGAATCCTGGGCTTTGGTTTTGCAAGGAGACTGGAATTAAAAACGAATAAAGGGGGCTACACCACTGCCACACGAAGAAAGAACCAAGAGCCAAGTGCCACCTGTAGTCAACATGTAACATCAAGGGGCACAGGCGGGTTTCTTGGCAAATGCATGTTCTTCCTTCATATACCTCGTGAGTGCACGTGATCTTTTGAGCTGCCTTCCTATTCTTTTTCCTCTCTGCCAGAACAACCGTCTAGAAATCTCAACTCTGCAATAACTCTGATAATAGTGGGGACAGAAATAACTTTATAGCAACCCTTTAGTTCGGGAGAATGGAGAGCAAAAGCCTTTATTCACTTTTGTAAGAACAACTATGATAGAATCCTTTCTGGAAATGATTACTGTGTTCAGTTCTGATTATATTATTTTATTTAGAGAATAATGGTTTATTTAAGAGGAATTGTGACAAACTGAAAGAGGAAGATGAAGGGTTCTTAGAAATCTTTTAAATAGGAGAAATGCCTGAGAAAGCAGAGTGCATACCCACATGTATTTTTTTAATGTATTATGAAATACAATATTTAAAGAATTCTTAGATGCACATTTTTTCAAGTCTGAACAACTCAGAAGCTATTCGAACAGGAACAACTCAGTTTAAATGTAGAACAGTACCAATGTCATCGAAAACTCCTGGGTGCCTCTTCCCACTACTTTTATAGTTATCATTCCATTTCCTATTTTATAATTGTGTTCTATATGTATGTATATACATATCCATATTTCAGATGTGCATACTTACATAGATGTATATACCAATACTTTATTTATACTTTTGTTTTGAGATTTTATAATTGATACTGTACTACAAAAAATCTATAAATGTCATTGGAACTTGTTTCTGAGATTCATCACTGTTATATGGGATGTAATCATTTTAACTATGGTTCAGTATTCCATTCCATAAGGTTCAAATTTATCTACCTTATGTTGAGGACATTTGGGTTGCTGCTAGTAAACTTTCTTTTACATGTTGAAACCTATTGATTTATAGAAAGTATTTCTTAGATTCTAGGCATGATTACTTGTATTATGTGTGCTACAAAGATTTTCTAGTTTATGGGTTTTGTTTTTAATTTTATTTATGGTATCATTCTTATTTTTAAGTATTATTTTATTTTTTATTAACACATAATAAGTTGACATTTTTATGAGAAACTATTTGAAAGTTTAAAACTTGCAAACATTGTATAATGATCAAATCATGGTAATTAGCAAATCTAATTCCTCAAATACTTTTCATTTCTTTGTGGTAAGAACATTCAAAATCCTCTCTTCTATGTGATTTGAAATACACAATGCAATATTGTTCAATATAGTCACTGTGCAATAGAACACCATAGCTTATTCCCTCTAACTGTACCTTTTTAACTACTGACCACCCTGTCCCTGTCCATCTCTGATAGTCACCATTCTATTCTTTACTGCTATGCGATGAACATTCTAGATTACACATGTGAGTGAGATGGTATGTTATTTGTCTTGCCTTGTCTGGCTTATTTCCCTTAACATAATGCCTTTCAGGCTCATCCATGCTATTTCAAATGATAGGATTTCCTTCTTTCTTATGGCTCAATGGTATTCCATTGTGAGTATCTCACATACCATGTTTGGTTTATCTGCTCATCTGTTGATGAACACTTAGGTTGGTTCCATACACTGACTATTGTGAATAGTGCTACACTAAACTTGAGAGTGCAGATGTCTCTTTGACATACTGATCTCATTTTCTTTGGGTATATACCCAGTAGTGAGCTTCCTGGATCGTATGGTAGTTCTATTTTTTAATTTTTTTCAGGAACCTCCATACTGTTTTCTATAAATGGTTGACCTAATTTATATTCCCACCAACATCATATAAAGCTTTTCTTTTCTCCACATCCTCATCAACACCTGTTTTCTTTTGTCTTATTGATAATAGCCATTCTAACTGGGGTGAGGTGATGCATCAATTGTGGTTTTGATTTGCATTCCCCTGAAGGCTGGTAATGTTGGGAATTTGCACATGCCTGTTGGCCTTTGTTGTGTCTTCTTTTCAGCAATTTATATTCAATTCTTTTGCCCATCTTAAAATTCAGATTATTTGCTGTTAAGTTGTTTGAGTTTCTCGTCTATTCTGAATATTAACCACCTGTCAGATGCAGTTTGCAAATATTTTCTCCCATTTTGTGCTTTGCCTCTTTACTCTGTTGATTGTTTCCTTTGCTTTTCAGAAGTTTCTTAGTTTAATGTAATTCTTAGTCTATTTTTGCTTTTGTTACCTCTGCTTTTGAGGTCTTACTCAAAAAATCCTTGCCTTAATCAATGTTATGAAGCCTTTCCCCTGTGTTTTCTTAGTGGTTTCAAAGTTTTGGATCTTACATTTGAGTCCTTAATCCATTTTGAGCTGATTTGTGTATACAGTGAGAGAGAGGGGTCTAGTTTCATTCTTCTGCATATAGTTATCCAGTTTTTCTAGCACCACTTACTGAAAAGATTGTTCTGCCCTCAACGTGTGCTCTTAGCATCTTTATCCAAAATCAGTTAGTTGTAGAGGTGGGGGGTTATTTCAGGGCTCTCTATTCTATTCCTTTGGTCTGCATGTCTGATTTTATGTTTTGGTTACCACGGATTTGTAGTATATTTTAAAGTCAGTTAGTGTGATGCCTCTGGCTTTGTTCCTTTTGTTGAAGATTGCTTTGGCTATTGGAGGGGTCTTTTGTGGTTCCATACAAATTTTAGCATTTTTTTTTTCTATTTCTATAGACAATATTATTGGTATTATGCTAGAAATTGCATTGATTTTCTAGATTGCTTTGAATAGTGTAAGCATTTTAACAATATTAATTCTTCCAATCCATGAAATTGGATATCTTTCTTTTATGTTTTTCTTTTAAATTTCTTTCATAGGTGTTTCATAGTTTTCAGTGTACAGATCTTTCATCCCCTTGGTTATTTTGTAGCTATTGTAAATGGAATAATTTTACTTAATTTATTTTTTTGTCTCATTCACTATTAGAGTAAAGAAACACAAATAATTTTTGTATGTTGATTTTGTATCCTGCCGCTTTATTGAATTTGTTTTTATTAGTTGTAACTTTTTTTTATTGTAGGGTCTTTAGGGTTTTCTATGCATAAGATCATACCCTCTGCAAACAAAGTTTGGACTTCCTTCTTTCTTACATAAATATATTTTTGCTTTCTTTTTCATAATTGCTCTGGCTAGGACTTTGAGTACTCTGTTGAATAGAAATGGTGAAAATGGATATTCTTGTTCCAAATCTTGGAGAAAAATCTTTCACGTTTTCCCTCTCTACTATGACATTAGCTGTGGGTTTGACATATATTGCTTTTATTATGTTGAGGTACTTACCCTCTATACCTAATTTTTTGAGCATTTTTATCACGTAGGAATGTTGAATTTTGTCAAATGCTTTTTCTGCACCTGTTGAAATGACCATATTTTTTTCCTTTGCTCTGTCAATGTGACAACTCATGTTTGTTGATTTGCATATGTTGAACCAAAATCCGACTTGATCATGTTGAATATATTTTTTAATGTGCTATTGAATTCAGTTTGATATTTTGTTGAGGATTTTTGCATCTATGTACAGGGGATATTGGCCTGAAATTTTTGTTGTTGTTATTGTTGCACACTTGTCTGTTTTTGGTATCAGGGTAATGCTGGCCTCATACAATTAGATTAAAAGAATTCCCTCCTCTTTAAATTTCTGGAATAGCTTGAGAAGAATTAGTATTATTTCTTCTTTAAATGTTTAGTAGAATTCAGTTGTAAAGTCATTGGTCCTGGACTTTCTCTAATGGGATTATTACTGATTTAATCTTATTACTCGTTATTTGTTTGTTCAGATTTTCTACTTCTTCATGAATAAATCTTGGCAGACTGCATGTGTCAAGGAGTTTATTCATTTCTTCTAGGTTATTCAATTTGTTGGTGTGCAATTTTTCATAATAGCCTCATGATCCTTTGTATTTCTGTGGTATCAGTTGTAATGTCTACTTCTTCATCTCAGATTTTATTGAGTCTTCTCTCTTTTTTCTTTATGGTCCAACTAAAGTTTTGTTAATTTTGTCTATTTTTTTTTAAAGTCAATTTTGTTGTTTATTGTTCTTTTATATTTTTATTTCTATTTTGTTTATTTCTGCTCTGATTATTATTATTTCTTCTATTTTATTAATTTTGGGTTTAGTTTTATATCTAGTTCTTTGAGGTACAACATTCAGTTGTGTATTTGGGTTGAAATCCTCCTTCTTTATCAATGTGGACATTTATTGCTATTAACCTCCCTCTGAGTACTATTCATATTGTATCCTGTTAGTTTTGGTATGGTGTGTTTCCATTTTTATTTGTCTCCTTTAATTTTCCCTTTAATTTATTGACCAAGTGGTAGCTCAGGAGCATGTGTTTTTGTACTTTTCAAAGTTTTGTACTTTTGTTCCTGTTACTGATTTCTAGTTTCATAGCACTGTCACCAGAAATAGTACTTGATATGATTTTGATTCTTAAAAAATTACTAAGACTTGTCTTGAGACCTACTATATGGTATACCCTGAAGAATGTTGCATTTGCAGACTTGAAGAGAAACTTCTCTAAAGAAGACAGGCACACGGCCTACAGACACATGAAAAAATGCTCACCATCCTTAATGATCAAAGAAATGCAAATCAAAACTACTTTGAGATATCATCTAACTACAGTAAGATTAGCCCACATAACAAAATCCCAAAACCAGAGATGTTGGCGTGGATGTGGAGAAAAGGGAACACTTCTACATTGCTGGTAGGAATGCAAACT
>CAUYRH010051255.1:0-23787 GCA_963574655.1 Perodicticus potto
GAAACCAAATTGTTAAGAAAATGTTACATTTACATTTAGGAAAAATTCACATAAGCTTTCCCAGATCCATGTTTGCTTTGATAAAAATGTGGTTTTTTGTCTTACAAGGGTACATGTAAAATTTACTAGGTGTAGAATATACATGTCTAAAAACAATAACTAAGGAAATGCCATGAAGGCGATGTTAACCAGTTTGATGAAAACATTTCAAATTGTATATAAAACCAGCACATTGTACCCCATTATTGCATTAATGTACACAGCTATGATTTAATAAAAAATAAAAATAAGTCAAATATATAGTATGTCATATATCAGATGGTGCTTAATGCTATGGAGAAAAATAAAACAAAAGGCGGGTGAGAGGGTTGAATAGAGGGTGTGATATTAAATAGGATGGTTAGGGACCTTAGGGCGATGACACTTGAACAAGCACCTAAAGGAAGCAAGCTTTATGGTTATTGTGGAAGAGTGTTTCAGGCAGAAGAAATGGCAGGTGCAAAGGCTTTGAGGAGGGGTCATGAGTGGCATGTTCTAGGAATAGCAAGAAGGCAGCATGTCTGGAATGAAGAGAGCAAGACCAAGAATAGTGTTTGTTTAGAATCAGAGAGATGGGGCGGCGCCTGTGGCTTAGTGAGTAGGGCACTGGCCCCATATGCCAAGGGTGGTGGGCCAAACTGCAACAAAAAATAGCCGGGCGTTGTGGCAGGTGCCTGTAATTCCAGCTACTCGGGAGGCTGAGGCAAGAGAATCGCCTAAGCCCAAGAGCTGGAGGTTGCTGTGAGCTGCGATGCCATAGCATTCTACCAAGGGTGACAAAGTGAGACTCTGTCTCTAAAAAAAAAAATAGAATCAAAGAGATAATGATGTGGCATCCAGATCTTATGGAACTTTATCGAAGATTACAATGACCTCGGCCTTTACTTTTAATAAGGTGGAATCCATTAGAGGGGTTGAGAACTGATGTGTATTTTAAAAGCATTACTCTGGCTCTTGTGTTGAGAATGAGGGGTAAGGGACAATGACAGAGTCAGAGAGCCCAGTTAGGTGTTTGCAATAATTTAAGTGGGAGAAGCTGCTGCTGTTTTGGACCATGGTGGTGGCAGTGATAGAAGTGCTAAGAATTGGTTGTATTCTGATGATAATTTGACAGTGAAGCCAGAAGGGTTTAGTGATACTGCAGGTATATGTGAAAAAAATGAGAGGATCAAGGATAATTCCAAGGTTTTGACTTGAGCCACTGATAGAATGGAGTTGCCCTTTTCTGATATGTGGAATTCTGTGTGTGGAGTAAGTTTTGGGAGGAAGATCAGAAGTTGCATTTGGACATACTACGTTTGAAATACTAAACTTCCAAGTGGAACTGTGGAGTAGGAAATTATGGTTGTGGAATTCAGAAGAGGGGGTTAGGAGCTATTGGCAGATGGAGACCGATAGAGACATTTCCACCCAGGAAATGAGTATAGATAGAGAAGAGGTCAAGTGTCTGAGGGTGGAGCTCTCCAAGCTTTCTAGGATGGGGAGATGTAGAGGAATTAGTGAAGGAGGCTGAGATGGAATATTCAGTGAGTTAGGAGGGAAGTCAGGAAAGTTTGGTATCCTGGGAGAAGTGAAGAAAGTGTTTCAAGGATCAGAGAGAGATTAGCTGTCAGTGCTTTTGAGTCAGGTGAAGTAAAATGTGAGCTTACTGGATGATCTGGTAATGTGGAGGTCTTCAGTAACCTTGGCAAAGGAGCTTCAGTACAGTAGTGGAGAAGAAAGCCTGACTGGGGAAGGGTCAGGAAAGATGCAGAAAGATGTGTTGGAGACAAGGGTATCAACAGCAATTCCAGAGGTTTGCTGTACAGAGAAATAGGGTAATAGGTAGAGGGAGGTGTGTATCAAGAGTTACTTTTCTTTTTAAGATAGGAGAGATTGAGCTTTTTTAAAATGCTAATGATCAAGTAGAGAAGGAAAAATGGATGCTACAGGAGAGAGAGGGGAGAATTGCTGGGGGTGACACCAGCTCTAGCGCACAAGTGGAGATGGCCTTGGCAAGGGCAGTGAGAATGCATAACAACAGCAGTCAAGGTCAAGTAGGTGGGCCCAGATGCTTGTGAGTGGGCAAAAATGATGATGGAGCTTGTGGAAGTTCTCTACTGATTGCTTCTCTGTTTTCAGTGGTGGGAGAGAGCGAGGTCATCAGCTGAGAAAGATGACAAGAGGGTAAGGTAGGAAATAGTCATGTGAAATAGGAGAAGGAAGGGATTAGAGAAAGGTGGCACGCCAGGTAGAGCTAATGGCCCACTTGAAGTCAGACGTAATGGATATGGGTTTGAATGAGAAGAAGAAGAATAATGGTAATAGAGCTAATCTTGAATGAGTGCTTCCAGAGCGCCAGACACAGTTCTAAGTAATTTACATATTTTTCTCATTTGATTTTCAAAACAGTTCTATGAAGTGTATTTCTATTATCCCTATTTTATACATGGGGAAACTGAGACTTAAAGAAATTAAACAACTTTACGTAAGGTCACAGCCAGCAAGAGGTGACACTAAGAGGTCGCTCACTCCTAGCCTCAACTTCTAACCATAACCCTGCACATTCTGCTGTAGACAGAGGCCTTTTCTTATGTGTTGAGGTTTTAAAAAATATTCATAAAAGTAAAGAAAATTACTTGGGCTTCCAAGTAGAAATTCACCCAATATACACTCCTTATACTGAGGTTGTGATGCATTATGGGAATTTAGGTGTGTTGAGCCAGTGGTCTGTCACCGTTTTCTCCTCGAGCCAAGTTCCATTTGGAGATCTTAACATGTGGTCTTTAAATTCTGACTGTGGCATTGTACTTCATACTCACAATTCACCTACTGTTTTTTCCCTTCCAGGATTCAGACTACGAAGAGACATATTGATGAAAGTCTGTATGATATAAGAAGAATCACATAGTAACAGATAGCATCCCATTCCACTGGCAGCTAAAGCCTCTCAGAAAAGTGAAGCTGACCTAGACAGCCTGGAAGATCTGGAGGTCATCAGTAAAGACTTTAGGAACCATTTTTTTTTTTTTTTAGACTAGACTGCAGTGGCATCATCATAGCTCATTGCCTCACTGCGACCTCCAACTCCTGGGCTTAAGTGATCCTTCTATATCAGCCTCCTGGATAACTGGGACTACTGGCCTGTTCCAACGTGCCTAGCTAATGTTTGAATTTTTTGTAGAGACATGATCTCGCTACGTTGTTCAGGCTGGTCTCAAACTCCTGGCTTCGAGCGATCCTTCTGCCTTGGCCTCCCAAAGTGCTAGGATTACAGACCTGAGCCACCGCGCCCTACAGGAAGCATTTATTTATTGAAGAAATGTTCTTGTATTTATAAGCTGCTCAAAAACTCTCAGAAGAGACTCATGACTTCCCCTTTTAATAAGTTATGTTCTGACTGAATGAAGATACTCTTTTCCTGAGAAAAGAGATACTTTTGGGTTCTCCTTTGCTCTTGAATGTATTACATGTGTTCTTGCAATTATTTGAAGGAGAATTCTAAATGTTTGCCACAGTACTGATGCCAAAATAATTTTTAAGTGAAGTGGAGCTTGTAGCTTCCTGGTGTGCTACCAGACAAAATGTTTGTTTGGGATAGATGTTCTTTGTTTTTGGCTGCGTGCACATTCTTAGTTGTGAGTTAGTATAAAACACATACTCATTGGTTTAGTGGTCTCATCCTCAATTGCATTGTATTTCGATGACTTGCAGTGTCTAACCTTAATTTCTTTAGAGTTGGTAAAATCAGGAGTCCTTGATTTGCTTTGACTGGGTTTTTAAAGTATTAAATAAAGTGTCATCAATTTACATTTAAGGAAAGGAATGGTGAGGTAGCGGAATTCTTTTCTCTTGTCTTCTTACATGCCATTTGGGCCCAGGAATCTTTGTTGTTTTACTTTCTTATAGCTGAAAAATTTGTGGTTTCCTTTTTCACTTTTTAGGTTAGAGGCAAGAAAAACTCTTCAAAAAGTTTTGAGTGGGGGCTTACAGAATACTTTAGCAATTCTTTTCAATTAAATCATCTTTTTAGTTGTTCTTCAAAACATTTTTTGTTTCTCAGATGTACCCAACTATGAGTAAACAATGGTATATGCAAGCTAATCTTACATACTCTTTGGGACGAGGAAGTAAGGTTGTACATAACCTATACTTCTCCCTGTGTCCTCTCAATACCCCATAATAGGTTCCTTCATTCTGCTGTATCAATCTATTTCAAATTTTAATTTCTATTAAATTTTCTATAAGCCACTAACACCCCCTATGATATGTCAGGAAGGATTAACAGTATCTATTTAAGTAGTTCTCTGTAACAGTGACAGGGTTCATGTCTCAATTATAAGAGACAAAAATTACCCCCTCTCCCATCTTTATATTTTCAACTGGCTGGTCTCTTTTTATGATTTTTCATTAGGTGACTCAAGAGGTATCCATATTACAACATTATAGACTATGTTATTTTTTAAAGAATCACCTTCCTTTCTATTTTTTGCCAAGATCCAGTTTTTTAAAATTTGGGTTGTTAGATCCATCTCCTAGGTTTGACTTGACCTCTTGGCTGCCCTCGTCTACGGATTAGAGAATCTAGTTAGCAGTTGGACATTATGATCTACCATCGAATAAGGAAGCTAAAGAGGCAAAGGCAGGGTTGGCAGAGTGCTTCCCATCCCCCAGTGGTTAAACCTCACGGTTCTTCAGGCCCCTTGTTAAGTATGTGGCCAATCTCACGTCACCGCTTTTGACACCTAAACAGAAGAAAACAATTTCAGCTATTATAGTAGATAATTTGGGGTCTTAGAGATTTGAAAATAGAGAATCTAATCAAGAGACGGTTTTTGTTTCTTTTTCTTTTTTGTGGGTCTTTATTTCTCTGAGAAACAGATGTTATGGGAACCACATCCCATTAAAGGAGGAACCAGTTCGGCTCGGCCTTCTGGCAATTTCCTCACAGGTGTGTTGTGAGGGTTAATGTGGTAGAGTATGTTTGGCGTTTTAGGTAAATGGTGCTCTGCGAATACTCGGTCATGCTATTTTGTAGGCTTAGTTGTGATTTGAGCCAGTCCCTTTCTTCTGAAATGAGGATGAGTCCTTCATGATAAGCAGAGTAAGCTGATAAGATAGTTTATTCCATAGGTTCGTGATCACATCCTAGTCAGGAACTGATAGCAGTCTCCTTCTTCATCCCATATGTTGAGGTTTGGGTTGCAGTTTTTGGCTGGGGCTGGGTTTGAACCCGCCACCTCCAGTATATGGGGCCAGCGCCCTCCTCCTTTGAGCTTCAGGTGCCGCCCTGGGTTGTTTTTTTCTTCCAAGGAGTACGAAGTGGTGGGTGGATCTGAAAGCATCTGAAGTCTAAAACACTCTGGTGCCAACAATTTTTCACTCTGGTGCCAACAAGCTTTCTTAAAGGATGGAAGGAAGATCGAACGGTTATTTGTTTCTTTGTTTAACCTGCTATTTTAATATTTTCTAGGGTGCTATTCTCCCTCTTTTGACTACTCCATGAGTTCTTGTTATATCACATGGAGATTAGCTTTGTCTAGAAAGAACACTTAATTCAGAAGGGGTTAAAAGCCTTTCAGAATTTTTCTTTGGTTGCTGAAGTCTTTACTTTCGGTGACATTACCTTGTGAGTTTGATGCATTAGGCCCTTAATTCTGTTACAAAACAAAATTCTGCTTTTTGTTTCCCATAAGACCTGTTCCTTTAGGCTACCTGGGCGAACATCTTAATCCTCTGCAGCTTCTGAAGTGGGCACGATGCTTCAAGAGGGGAGAGGAATTTAAAAAATAAAATTGTTTTAAGAAAACAATTCTGGAGGCCAAATCCTGAAGATGAAGGTTCTGCTGTATTACTGAGTTATGGATCTAAAGGAAAGCTGTATGAAGACCCTCAAGAAGGGAAGCAAGGCTGTTATTTAACTGTACAACTCAAAACTTCGCTGCTAAGAGAGGCAGCTCCATTTCTTTGACTCCAGTGTTGGACTTTAAATGCTGCACTGCCTTTTGGTTTTTTTTGTAGGAAGGTGTACACTCTTGGGCCATGTACACAGACATTGTAACTCTTATATCTTTAGTACATCTTGGTTAATAAACTTTTCTGCATCTTCTGGCTACCTTTTGATGTTTAAGTCTTTACATATAAGATGGGGGTTGTCATGTGAGAGAGAGGGGGGTTTGTGGTTTTCGTGTCACCCAACTAGTCATGTCTGAAATATACCCCAGCAAGAACCTGGAAATAGCTGATTACAGGTTGAGTAGCCCTCCTCTGAAAATCGAAATTCTGCAATGCTCTGAAGTCTGAAACTTTTTCCGTGACATGACACTGAAAGGATTTGCTTGTTGGAACATATCAGAGTTTGGATTTTCACATTAGGAATACTGAACTACTCCAAAATCTGAAAACATCTGAAATCTAAAACACTCTGGTGCCAACAATTTTTGGTTAAGGGATACTCAACCCGTCTTAAATTTTTAAGAGTTTTGCGAGCTAGCTGCTAAACAGATGATAGCTCAAAACAGACCATGGTGGAAATATTTATGCTGTGGACATTGCTGGCTTACCAGCACGCCACTTCTTAAAGACCACGCAGCATAGTTGTTAAGGAGAGCAAACATTCAACTGCTTTTCAAATGATTCAGACAAGTTCCTTGAGACTAGTCCATGCCTACGATCCAGCCAGTCAAGGTTGAAGACGTGTTCCTTGAGAACACTTGTTTTGAAGTAGGGACTGAAGACAGAGAGGTATCTTGAACTGAAGAAGCCTTGAACTCTTATCTAAGATGTCCCAGTCACCTCAGGAGTTGTCTAGGGGGAATAAATTGCTGGCTGCATTCTAGAAATGTTGATATCACAGGGTCAGAGCAAATCTACAAGAGTTGGAGGATGGGGCAGGCATTTTTGGAAGCAGGGATTAGATGGTCGCCTGGCTATATAGTTCCTCTGTGTTGGGAGAAAAAAATAAGAGAGGCTGCTATACCTTAAACACAGAGCCAGATGTTTTTTATTAATCTTAAAATTTATTGTATTTTGGGTGGCGCCTGTGGCTCAATGGGTAGGGCCCTGGCCCCATACACCAAGGGTGGCCAGTTGGAACCTGGCCCCAGTCAAACTGCAACAAAAAATAGCCAGGCATTGGGGTGGGTGCCTGTAGTCCCAGCTACTTGGGAGGCTGAGGCAAGAGAATTGCCTAAGCCCAAGAGGTGGGGGTTGCTGTGAGCTGTGACGCCACAACACTCTACTGAGGGCGATAAAGTGAGACTCTGTCTCTTTAAAAAAAAAAATTATTGTATTTTGTTTGCATGGTTCTGACTTCTTCCTCAGCAAATGTGTGCCTGATGCCATTCAAGATCCTACCCTCAGAGAGCTTGTAGTCTGGAGGGAGAGCTGGTACCGGCAGAGGTCTGGGGTGGAGGCTTACCTCTGTCCATTGAATTTGTTAGTTACTTCTCTTTGGAATGGCAGTATAAACAAAATTGGGTAATGGGGCCAGACCACTGAAATGAGAACCTCAACTTCGAGGTTCCTGTTTGCATCTCTGCAGCCACTTCAGAAGGCACGCATTTGGTTTGCACTGAACCGGACAGAGCAGAAGTGTCACCAGCTGGGCTCTGCCTGTCCTGGGCACTTTTCATCGTGCTTCGTTATGGGTAAGCAATTGCTTTCTATTTTTAAAGCCATATTGTGGACTTTTCTTCACTCAGGAAAAGGCTGGTCCTCATTCAGAGGAAGGCTGCTTTAATTGGCAATCCTTTAGGGTGGTGAGGGGTATGATTTCTGCAGGAGGATGCCACAGGGTAATCTAGTGGGTGCAATTTTAGTTTCTAAAGGATTGAGTAACTTAGGTTAAGATTCTCAGAGAAAAGAGGAGCAAGGTTTGCTCATAATAAGACTTCATGATGACAATGACAATAGGGCTTTAGCTTTGAAGGCTACTGTGACTTTTGGTAGAACTGTGACTGGCTGTCCTTGAGCTCATGACAGAACCTCTTTCTTCACTGTGTTTCTTTTTTATTTTTAGAAAAGTAATTTATTTTTGAATAAGTCTTACTCTATATATTCAGGGTATAAAATATGATGTTAGGGGGACATGTAGATGGTAAAAAGGTTACTAGATGACAAAGATTAACATATCCATCATCTCACATGGTTACCCTGCTGTGCTCCTTCTCCCCATCTAGATAAGTCCATATCTAAGCTTTAGAAGCCAGGAACTTGAACCTCCCCGAAGAACTAGGCTATCTTCCATAATTGTCACACCTTGACAACAGCCCTGACCTCAGGAAAGTTGGATCTAGTAATGACCTCCATGGTTCCATTTGGTAGAGGGTGGACTGGTGTAACCCAAATGGTGTTACAGAAGTCGTGTAACTCCTAGCCTGTACCAATGGGCTGGGAAGGGCACATTTTAAGAGGTTCATGCCTCAGAGTGGTTATGTGGACTTGCATACCTAAAAATATCTGAGAGCCCAGAGGTGCACAGCAGCTTGTAGAGAGATGGAGGGGATTTAGCTTTCTAGGCAGAGCAGCAGACCAGTGAGCAAGGCAAGGCTGTGCACTTGTACTTTCAGGGGTGGGTTGTTCTTACTAGGGGCAGACACTGGCTGACTGAGAGCAGCTCTTGGTTACTTCGTCTCCTAATATCAGAGGTTAATTTCACATCCTGTGTGATGGTCTCATTATCATGGGTCTCTTTTCTGAAGATTTTGTTTTCTGTCATAACAATGCCAAGAATAACAATTACCCCACACTATTTAAAAAAACATTTAATTGACATATAATAACTGTACATATTTATGGGGTACATATGATGTTTTGTTATATGCAATGTGTAGCGTTCAAATCAGGGCAATTACTAGCACATCTGTCATCTCAAATGTTTCTCATTTCTTTGTTTCAGGAATGTTCAATATCCTCCTACCTATTTGAAACTATGGAATTGTTATCTGTCCTCATCCTACAGCTCTGTAGAACACTAGAAATTATTCCTCCTATCTACCTGCAATGTTGTATCTTTTAACAAATCTCACCCTGTCTCCCCTGCCTCCAACCTCTAGTATCCCCTGTTGTTTTTTGTTTTACTTTTAAGAGATCTTCTTTTTTTTAGCCTTCATATATAAGTGAGACGTGGTATGTTTAACTTTCTATTCCCGGCTTATTTCACTTAGTAGAAAGTCCTCTAGTTCCACCCACATTGACACAAATGACACGGTATCATTCTTCTTTTAATGGCTGAATGGTATTCCATGCACACACACACACACACACACGCACACACACACCATCTGTTCTTTATCCAGTCATCTGTGCTGGAAATTGGGGTTGACTCCATATCTTGGCTGCTATTAATATGAATAATGCTTCAATAAACATGGGGGTGCACATGTCTCTTCCATATGCTGATTTCCTTTCCTTTGGAAAATGCCTAGTAGTGGGATTGCTGGATCATGTAGTACTTTTGCTTATAGTTTTTTAAGGAATCTCCATAGTGTTGTCCACTGTGGCTGTACTAGTTTACATTCCCACAAAGAGCATTTGAGAGTTCCCTTTTCTCTGCATTCTTACCAGCATTTGCTATTTTTTGTCTTTTTGATAATAGCCATCCTAACTGGGGTGAGATGATATCTCGTTGTGGTTTTGATTTGCATTTCCCTGATGATTAGTCATATTGAGCATTTTAAAGATTTTTTTATGTTTATATATATTTTTTATATTACGAAAGAGTCATGAGCTCACATCAAAACATTTGGACGCCGTATGAGATAATTTACTATGAAATTTTATGTCAAGGACATCTGCTGAGGAAATAAATCAGGCTCTCAAAAGAGAAGAAAGCAGGGTAGAAGTTGAGAATTTATTTATTTATTTATTTATTTTAGAGATAAAGTCTTACTTTGTCACCCTCGGTAGAGTGCCGTGCCGTCACAGCTCACAGCAACCTCCAGCTCTTGGGCTTAGGCGATTCTCTTGCCTCAGCCTCCCAAGTAGCTGAGACTACAGGCGCCTGCCACAATGCCTGGCAATTTTTTGTTGCAGTTTGGGTGGGGTCGGGTTCAAACCTGCCACCCTCGGTATATGGGGCCGGCACCCTACTCACTGAGCCACAGGCGCCACCTGAAGTTGAGAATCTAAATGACGTCGATTTTCAAGGAGCTTAAGGTCCTTCTGAATGCTTTTGTTGGATTTTTCAAAACTGAAATTCATTTTATTTATGTATATATATGAAGTCACAATCTAGTTATTCAGATACATATATACACATAAAATGCAGAATTGGTATATCTGTGTATGTATAAATATATAGACACGAATTTCCAAATATTTGGCAGCTAACTAGGGAATTTAAACTTGATTAGTGCTCTTGGTAAATGTTCAAGGTGTTATGAACTCAGACGCCAAGTAGTTACTGAGTGCTTCCCTCTACCTTACACCATGCTGGCCCTGGGGGGGTGGTGGCCCAGAGGCACCCCCTTGGCGTCCTGGACTTTATAGTCTTGGGGGTGTGGTGGGGAGCAGGACCTTAATCAAATGAGCACAAAAAATGAATAGATAATTAGAAATTATGACAAATTGCCTAAAGGAAAGATACTGTTAAGACATGTGGCTAGGAAATCCCTGGGATGAATGATTAAGGAGAAGTTTCCTGATGAAATGACATTGTAATTTGAGATCTGAGCAATGAAAGGGAGTTAACTGGGTGAAGGTGTGAGCAATGGGGCTTAGAAGAACATTCAGTTAGGGGGAGCAGATTTATCTTCTATGGACAAAGTTCAGAAAAGCCTCGCGGTAAAATATCGATTATGTTTGCAAACATGGGGAAACAGTATACAGTGTGGCAAGGACCCAGGTGGGACTCAGAATATCTGGGTCTGGATCCTTATGTGCTTAGGCAAGTCACTTTGGCAATCTGTGCCTCGGTTTCCTCATTGTAAAACCTCATAGGGTGATGAGCATGAAATGAGTTAATATGTAAAGTGCTTAGATATGACCATGTCTGGTTTAAAGTGTATCAACTGCTGCTTTAATCACTAGGAAAAAAATCTGATCCTTTAATGCTAAAAATGAGGCCCAGGTAGGTTGAGTGATTTTCCCAAAGATCGAAGAGTTAGTGGAAGGTCTAAGCCCAGAAGAGAATTTTTTTAAAGCTCCAATTCAGTGTTTTTTCCTGCTAAAATCATTGCTTTTCTCTTCATTCATAGAGTTCAAATGATGCATTTGACTATTTAGGGCTGAAAATACCTTCTAGTCATCAGATGGCAGGTTTCTTAGAATTTGTTTGAAGATGGTTTTGGGTGTTATTCTGAGCGACTCAGATTTCATGAGTAGATTCAGAATGTTTTAAGAATTGCTGGTTTCCTCTCAGAATGGAATGGTGGGGTTGCAGGATGCCTTGAAATTGATTTCAAATGTAATGGTCACATGGGCAGCTGTGAGCATTCATCCAGCGTGTGCCAGGCCCTCTACAGGTGCCGTAGCACAGACATGGGATACAAATATCAACGAGGGACATCTGACCTTGGGAGTGTGCAGGCATGAGGGAGCGGAGAAGGGAGCACAACCAGCTCCCCGGAGAAAGAGTCATTCAGAAGGTGATGGAGACCTCAGAGGTCCCAGCTTTGATTAACAAACATTAGGACATGCTATAGAGGAAGTTTATCCATATGTGTGTGGGGATGAGGTGGGCAGCTTGGAGCAGGAATAGGCTTTGGCTATCATGAGAGAGAAATCTGTGTTTTCATTAGATGTACTTCTGTTTGGGGGAACTTAATGTGAGGCTTTGGTATCTGGATCAGTGTGGTTATTATAGACTTTGTTACATCGGGGTTCAAAAATGGAAACTTAACAAGTTTCCATTTCATTCTGATTCATCATATGTCATTTTTTCTTTTTTTTTTTGAGACAGAGTCTCAAGTTGTCACCCTCGGTAGAGTGCTGTGGCATCACAGCTCACAGCAACCACCAACTCTTGGGCTTAAATGATTCTCTTGCCCCAGCCTCCCAAGTAGCTGGGATAACAGGCGCCCGCCACAATACCTGGCTATTTCTTTTTTGTTGTTGTTGTTGCAGTTGTCATTGTTGTTTTAGCTGGCCCAGGCCAGGTTTGAACCTTCCAGCCTCAGTGTATGTGGCTGGCTCCGTAACTACTGTGCTATGAGTGCTGAGCCCATCATGTGTCATTTTTATAGAGGTAGGACTTCAGAATCTGAAATCTCCCCTAAAAACTACAAATTTTGTTTTCTGTCTGACTCGTAGGTTATAAAAAATAGGATCTTCTATGGTAATACTTCCTATTTTTCAAAGCATTGTCACCTATATTATTATGTTATCCTGGCATTATTAACCCCTTGTTATAGGCGAGGAAAGGAACTTCTCTGCATAAGTGAGACCTAGGTTAGGAATTTCCTTGAACAGTTTGATCCTGATTTTCCAGGTGGAGGATTAGGTTGATTAGAACACAGGTAAGGAATTTCTCAGGTAATTAAATTTTACAAAATGAAATGGCTATTATATGTGCCAGAGGCCCCAGCAGAGCTGGTGGGTGGGTGGGGGGGTACCTTAATGTTAATGCAATAAAGAGATCTTTCCTCTTAGTAAATTCTTAGTAAATTTCTCCAGTGGCAGGGAGACCAGGAGTATAGGTAATGGCTAGGACTAGTGCAGTGGTACATAGGAACGTGAGATGGTAGAGTCTAGAACCCTTAGAGTCAGGGTTCTTCTATTGAGCTAAGAAAACCAGGGGGCATTGTGTAGATAGCGAATCCCTTTCCAGGATCTGGGGAATGCAATGAAATTAATGCCACAGAGATAATTATAGACGTTAAAGAAATACATTTGCCCACATACACCCTAATTCTCATTCTACCTGTGCTGCCTTGCCTTAAGAAAGTTCTTTAAAAAAAGCTCACCGTGGACCTTTCATGTGACTTGTGTCACGGAGCTTGGTTAATGCCTTAACTGAGTTAAAAATTTCCTCTTATTTTTCTCACATGGCCTGAACATTTATTTAAAAGTAGTAATTTGTTTACTTTAAAAGGAGTAGGGCGCCGGCCCCGTATACCAGAGGTGGTGGGTTCAAACCCAGCCCCGGCCAAAAAATAAATAAATATAAATAAAAATAAAAGTAGTAATTCTCATTTAGTTGGAGAGATAGGTGAAAATTTAAGACAGAGTTTCCACCTTTTTTTTAAGAAAGAACCCAGGTTGAAGTGCCATGTGTCAACCTAGCAACCTCATATTCCTGGGCTCAAGCAATCCTCTCACCTCAGCCTCCCAGAGTGCTAGGATTATAAGCAAGAGCCACCTCGCCCGGCCCATCATTTTTTGTTTGTGTGAAATATACAGGTTTACAAAGTCTAGTCTCAAGGGCATCCTGTAATCATTTCCTTTCTTTCTCTTGAAAAGTAGTTTTCATCTATTCTTCCCTATGCCTGATCTGAAGCAGCCCCCAGGTGACTCTATAAACACCGCTGTTTTGTTTCATCCTTTCTGACATCTGGTATTTTCTTATTCATTCATTCATTTGCTTTTTTTTTTCTTCCCATCTTCCCCCACATGTAAACTGAGAGTGAAACAGAATTTCGTCTCCCTCCTTCAATGTTGTGTCCTAGTACCTCAGACAGAGGCTGGCCCGAGTGGGCACTCACTATTGATTTGTTAAATTAATGAACTTGACATGGTTGACTGATTTTTGTTCTTTTATCTTAAGAGCGAAAAGTTGAGAGCAGCATGTTTTACCCACTGAAACTCATCCTGATTCCAGTGTTACTGGGTAAGTAGAAGCCAAGGGACTGGGGGGTAAGTGGGTATTTGATTTCTTGCAAGTCTTGTGTATTTTTACAAGCCAATTTTACATATTTTAAATTCCTCTGGGTTTGTTGAAAATGGAAACTCTAATGTGGAACTTCGTAGTTTTGCTGAAACAGTTGTTTTAGGAGCCAGTTAACAGATGCAATCTTGGAAAGCTGAATCTTTCCCTGTTTTTCTTAGAAATAGAATGCCTTTGGGTCCTTATCGGGTATTCTAGGACCTTCTTCTGTGACACAAAGAAAGTTTCTCGATGGCATTCCTGTACTTTAAATTGCTGTCTTTAAAAATTGGTATCTTTAAAACCACAGCTAGTGTCAGGTCAGGAACTGAAATTATCAAAGAGAAAAAGAGAAGCTCTGAACCCCCTTCATTGCTTTCATGCTGTGGTCACCTGAGCCTTCTTGCAGTTCCCCAAATGCACTGAGCTCTGTCCCAATTTGCAATGCTTTCCTTTCCTGGAAATTTCCTTCCAACACCTCATCCAAGCAAGCCTGCCTGAGGCTTCCTCGTCCTGGTTTCCCCACACTCATTTCCTCCCGAGGAGGCCGCCCTGGCCGTCTCCTCACACTAGGTGGGAGTCTCCTGCTTACACCTCACCTTCGTGTTCAGGGAGACTTTCTACTGCTCATCTCCAAGTGGTTTCATCCTGTCCCCCTCGTCTTTCTCTTTATTCCCTGGATATAGCTCTGTGGGGAGAAGGAATTAGGTAGGTGCTTTGTTCATAGCCTTTTATTTTTCTCTTTATTGTTATTTTCTGAACTGTGGATGGTGACTTAAACACTGACTCAGCAAATATACAAAAGGGTTGCCTTTGGCCCAATTTTGGGCAACACAGAGTGTGCACAGATGTGCTGACACACCACACACACACACACACACACACACACACATGCATACACAAAAATGGTATGTATTGGAGAATTTTTTGTTTTGAGACAGAGTCTCCTTTTGTCACCCTCAGTAGAGTGCAGCGGTGTCACAGCTCACAGCAACCTCAAACTCTTGGGCTTAAGCGATTCTCTTGCCTCAGCCTCCTAAGTAGCTGGGACTACAGGCACCTGCCACAATGCCTGGCTATTTTTTGTTGCTGTTGTCGTTGTTTAGCTGGCACAGGCTGGATTCGAACCTGCCACCCTCGGTGTATATGGCTGGCGCCATAACCACTGTACTACGGGCGCCGAGCCTTGTATTGGAGAGTTTTTTTTCTCAGAAGCAGGGACATGATGCTCTCAGAGGTACTTAGACATCTCAGAGGTCTGTAAAGCAGGCTGCAGGTTTTTGCTCTTCTGTCCCGAGAGCTACCACCAGCCCTGCTCTGTCTGCACGAGCTTCGAGGGACAGGGGTGGGCGTTACTTCTTTGTGAAGAGGTTTTCCTTTTCTGCAGACGGTCTCATTTTCTTTCACTTTGGTTGCTGCTGCGTCTAGCAGTCCTTCATTTAATTCTACACACAGTGCTCTTAACAGTAAATTCCATTCACTTATTATGCTTTTAACCACTTCTGCTCAGTTCTTCCTCATAGGAAAATTCCAGATAGTTGTGGGAGCTCATTTTGATTTCTTTCAAAATAATTCCTTCCAAAGGCTTTAGTTTTCTTTCCATTCTCCCTGCTGGGTGAGCCTGCTGTTGGACAGGAAGTTAACTCTCTTCTGTCAGGGAAACAGCTTGCATGAAAAGACTGGCACATTTTCTGTTCATTCCCATATGTGTTTCCTTGGCTCTCCTCTGATGGGAACTGAGCAGCATCTAAATGTATCTTTCTTGACTTTGTCTCTTTGTATGAAAACAAAAATACCCATGTAACGATTTTCTCTTTTAGTGACCTCTTGAAATTGCTCGAGCAACGTACAAATAATGGATGGGGGTGGGGGCTCCATGTGTGAACTGCCTACTGGCTGGAAAGCCAGGGCTGTTGGCAAAGCTAGAAGAGGGTGAAATGGGGAAAGAGCAAGCACAAAGGAAATTGAAGGAGACAGTTGTACTCTGCATTGGCCTAATAATCATAGGGGCCTGCACTGCAGCCAGGAGCAGCCTGCAAATGCAGAGATAAACTTTTCCTAAAGAAAGGAAAAGGAGGAAGTAAACAAAAGGTACTAGGAATCGGCTTTTCAGACAGGGAACCAGTAGGGAAATTAAGAACAAGAAACACCCCATTTCCTATTTATGGTGACCAGAAAGGAGGGACTTAGGGGTTTCCCTTCTTTCTTTAGAAGGGATGGGAGGAGGACATCTGGAAAAGGGGAAGGGATTAAATAGGAGAAGGGATAGCATTTATTGCCATAGGAAGATTGCAGAATGCTTCTGACTTGAGCTAAGTAGGTAACTAGTAGGTGTTTCTGGTAGCCTTGGGCATGCCATGTTAGTTTGAGTGAGTAGCCTCAGAGTGCTTTCTCTATGTTGGATCATCCAGGGAGGGGGTGTTTATTTTATTTTATTTTTAGAAACAGAGTCTTACTCTGTTTGTGAGATTGCCCTGGCGTCATAGCTCACAGCAACCTCAAGCTCTTGGGTTTGGGGCAACCCTCCTGCCTCCCAAGTAGCTGGGACTACAGGCATGCACCACAGTGCCCAGCTAGTTCTTTTCTGTTTTCAGAAGGGACGGGGTCTTCCTCTTGCTCAGGCTGCTCTCAAACTCCTGAGCTCAAGCAGTCCACCTGCCTTGGCCTCCCAGAGTGCCAGGATTACAAAAGTGAGCCACTACGCCTGGCTGAACGGGGGTGTTTAGTACTTGGTGATTGATGCTGATTTTTGTTGTTGACGGTATTTGTCTAAATGATGTGTCCTCTTGCCTTTGACTTCTAT
This sequence comes from Perodicticus potto, assembly GCA_963574655.1. NCBI lineage: Eukaryota > Metazoa > Chordata > Mammalia > Primates > Lorisidae > Perodicticus > Perodicticus potto. Next base: position 16,626 of record CAUYRH010051255.1, read on the forward strand.
AGATTATTCCTTGGGCCTGAATGACTTGACTGTTTCTTCCCCTGAGCTAACAGTCCATGTGGGTGATTCTGCTCTGATGGGATGTGTTTTCCAGAGCACAGAAGGGAAACGTTTGATCAAGGTAGACTGGATGCTCTCACCAGGAAATCACGCCCAGGTAATGAGAGGAGAAGGGCGCTGCGGAGTAGAAGCCCCAGGCTGATGGTGTCAGGACAGCCGGGAGGGAGAGAGTCAGGCATCAGGTGCCATGAAGAGGGTGGCGTTGCAAGAGCCTGGAGTTTGGAGCTTGTCAGAACTGGCATCCTCCTAGTTCAGCCACTTGTGGCTACCCACTCAGCTGGGCAAGTTACTCAACCTTGCTGAGCTTCAGCTTCCTGGTTTGTGAAGAGAAAGGTAATAGTAACGATGATGATGCTTAATTCTCCAGTAGTTGGGGGTGGGGGCTGTGGGAGACATACACAAGACCTTTTGTTAGTTTCCTTCCTCTTGTCTCTTACCCTTTCTAGACTAGCACAGATGGGCAAGAGGGTCCAGACAGACTATCCTTGACCGAGGCATAAGAACAATGTCACCAATGATCTATTTTGGGGTGGAAAGGAAGACAGATTTTTTTCAGCATTCTACTGTCCCATTTGTGTGCTGCGGGATCCTCTTTTTCTCCTTTGGGGCTGCTTCAATTGCTGGGATTAGCAGAGGCAGCATGGCTGGGGAAGGGTCTTTCATAGAGCTCTTTGGAATAGGAAACAATGCATTAAGCCTCATCAGAGATTCTGTGGAGATACTTGTATGTCAGGATCATTGGTGAAATATGTTGCAAATATACTTTGTTACTAACAATAAAGTCCCACCATTTGCAAAAGAAAAAAATTTTTTTTGTAGTTTAGAGCATAATCCATGTTATCCCTATAATGCGGTTCTCAACTCAAATTTTTATTACTATAAGAGGAATAGATCCAGGGTGCAATAGACATAAGAATTCCCCAGGACGACTCCTCCCCGCCTGGAACCATTTCCTGTGGATGACTCCTTCTTTTGTGCTATGATAGCTGCCAGCAGGCAGTGCCAGGAGCCGGTCACACCTCTAAGCTGGAGCCATGGCAGAACACAGGGGGCAAAGGAGAGATGGTTTTTGTTTATTTTTTTGAGAGATGTAAGTTGGAAACCCCACAGTGATCCTCAGAGCAGGTATTTCATTTAACCTTAAAGCGTAAGAAATAAAAATGTGCGAACCATATTTCTCCCTTTGTGTTTGTAGAAAATTGTGTTTGGAGAAAGCACAGACCTTGTGTAACTTAGAATATTGCCTGGCACTATTTTTAACTGAATACCAAGTATTTTTTCTTTTCTTTTTTTTTTTTGTAAATTTCAGGTTAATGTGAGGGTACAAACAACCAAGTCACAATATTTGAATTCATTAGGTAGAGTCCCTCTTGTAGCTATGTCCCGCACCCCAAAGGCGTGTCGTACGCGCCTCCATTGTGAGCACCAACTATTTTTGACCATCATGATGGTGATCATTATGTTGCCTCCAAAACAGGGTCTTTTGGATTTGTACTCCTAGGTCTAGCAGCTCTTTCATTCATTCTTGAATGTCCTGTTGCCCTCCAGGATGAATATGTACTGTACTATTACGCCAACCTGAGCGTGCCTATAGGGCGCTTCCAGGAACGGACGAGCTTGGTGGGGGACATCTTGCACAATGATGGTTCTCTCCTGCTCCGAGATGTGCAAGAGGCTGACCAGGGCACCTATACCTGTGAAATCCGCCTGGAAAGTGAGAGCCTGGTGTTCAAGAAGACTGTGGTGCTCCACGTCTTACCAGAGGAGCCCAAAGGTACGTGGGTGCTGGTTCAGGGAGGGGCCAAGGGGTGAGAGATTTGATGTGCAAGAAGCAAGGGCGCTGATTTTGTTGAGCAAACACTGGCCTTTGGGCTAAGTACTTACTACCGTGTCAGTCTTCAGCAAAGGACAATAGTTATTTTATTAACTAAAAATGATTAAATCATTCCTTTATTATTACCTTAAACTTATTTCCTCTTCATGAAACCCCTGTGAAGGTCGCATTGTTCTTCCATCTCACAGAGATAACTGAGGCTTGGAGATGTTAAGTGACTTGTTTAAAGACACATATTTATTAAATGGCATAACCAACACTTGAACCCGGGCTCCTCTGACAACAAAGCCTGTGTTCTTTTTGCTATACCGATAGCTCCCACCGATTATCCATATTGATTCCATGTCCATGTTTTATGCCACATACTTGTGTTGGGTGTTCAGGGGATTATAAAAGAAATGAATAGGTCTTTCTAATTTCTTTGCACCTCATTTTCCTGTTTATTAATGGAGGGCGTGACCTCGGCCGATGGGTGGCGTTAGCATTGTGCATTGCGGAAGCTACCCTGATGCTCCCAGGAACCTCAGGTGGCAGAAGGGGTGAGAACAGGGCCAGGGTGGGTAGAAGACTGAGATAGGACCCCAGGCTCCTGCCTCCATTCCAACCAAGTCCTTTTCCTTTTTCCTGTTTTATTTATTGGGCTATCAGATAAGATTCTGTTTGTTTGTATGTTCGTTTCCTTAAAACAGTGGTTCTCAGCCTTCCTAATGCCGCAACCCTTTAATACAGTTCATGTTGTGATGACCCACAACCATAAAATTATTGTCATTGCTTTAAATAATCTTATGGTTGGGGGGTCACCACAACATGAAGAACTGTATTAAAGGGTTGTGGCATTAGGAAGGCTGAGAACCACTGTTTTAAACCATTTAAAAGTGAGTATATGAGCTGAAGTGGCCCAAGTCATGGCATGGGAGGATAGGCCCAGGTTTCTTTCCTTCTTTGACCAAGTATTAGTTGAAGGGAATGCAGCTGAGACTGTAACCAAAAAGGGCATTGTGCTTCCAGAAAAATTTCCAGGAAAAGTATTGTAAACAACAGTAGGAGCTATTGGATCAGGCTCCAGAGAAAAGGGTGGAGAGATTCAACCAGGTAGCATAGAAGTTGAAGGTAAAGTTCTTCTCCCAGAATCTAGACCATGGAAGCACCGAAGTAATTCTAGATGACAGTGATCATTTCTTATTTAGAGATGGTAACATTCTTGGGAAGTATGACTTTACTAGTGAAGTAGATCACTACTGAAAAGGCCTCCCATGAAGCTGTCCATTCCACTGAAGTTCTGAAACCTTTCATCATGTAAATAACTCTCACGTCTCTCGTATATAATATACTAGTGATGTCCAAATTAATGACATCCAGTGTCTCTCAAATGTAATCTTGCTGTATTGATATATTTATAAAGAAAATATTATAACCAAAGAAAAGTTGGCAAGCCTCAGAACCAGATGCATTCTTTATGAGTGTAGAATAGAATGAAGCGTCTTGTGGCTTCAGGAAAGCTGGCGGTCTAGTTAGAGAGCTGGAATCTGGGGCCTCCTCTTCCCAGCTAGCTTAGGTCCCCAGCCTCTCAGCTCTGACAAGCTCCTCCAAAGCACCCCGCCTTCATCTTTGATGACACCCCTCAGACGCACGCAGTTGCATCTTCCCTGCTCACCTGGATCTATGTTCTTTGTCCTGTGGCCAGCCCTGGGCACAGTGCCTGGCACAGAGTAAGCAGTCAACAGACATTTGTCTAAGGAATGAAGTCCTTGCATCAGCATCCTTCACTTGAACCTGATTTATGAAAAGAAGAGTTGTAGAAGGTGGCCTCTGGTCCCTCTCTTCATTTTTCCCCTTTTTTTTTGCCGTTTTTCTCTTACTTCCCAAGCTGTGGTTCTCCAAGAAGAAACAAATCAGATGATTCTCTTTCTGTATCCTTTTTTCTGCCTTTGTTCTCTAACAGCATGCCTGAACCCTTGTCTTTACGAGCATAGATAGTAGAGACACAGAAGAAACCAAAGGAACCAATTTTAAGAGGTGAAGACTCCATGGAAACAGTCTAGAACAATGTTAGGAGTCATTAGATATTTCCTCAGTAGCTAGCATAGCAATTTGTATTGTGTTTTTCTTCCAGCCAAAAGGGGATCCGATCCAAGCCCTAACAATTTTGCCGAGGGGTCCAGCGCTAAGTTGTTCAACTTGCTCTGGGTAGTCTCTGTCCACATGGAACCCCAATTTTGCAGTCTTCTATAATTTTCTCCTTTAGTTTATGATTTTTCTGTGATTCTACTACTTTAATTCCTTTTTCATAGTTCTTACTTTGAATACTAGAGGTAAAAATAATAATAACATTAATTTCCTATACTTTTGCTCTGGAATCAGCCGCCCTTATGTGAGATGGTATGTTATAGTGAGTAAGAAAGCTCAGACCTGGTGGCGCCTGTGGCTCAAGGAGTAGGGCGCTGGTCCCACATGCTGAGGGTGGTGGGTTCAAAACCTAGCCTCGGCCAAAAAAAAAAAAAAAAAGAAAGCTCAGACTTTATTTTCACTCAGGCATGGGTTTGAGTGCTGGCTTCTCCTGTTACTGGCCATGAGGCTTCGGGCTCTTTCGCTTTCTTCTTCTATAAAATGGGAGAGTAGCAGTGAAACCTCAAAGTAGTGTAATGACTGTGATATATTGTGTACTATGCGTCTAGCACCTGCCTGGCGCCTTGAAAGTATTCAAAATATCCAGTTATTATTATTGCATTTAAAAAATAGAATTTAGTTCTTGATGTGCTGATTTGATATAGAGGGGGTTTCCTTCCTTACTGGTATTCTTTGAGGGTACATTTTTATTATTCTCAAAATAATGTTCTTCATGGAGTTTAGAGTTCATAACGTTTTCTTTTGCTTTGCTCCCATCTTGCAGCTTTCCTGCTGGGCAGGAAGTTAATGTTCTCCCAGGGAAACAGATTGGATGAAAGGTCAGCTTGTGCACTTTGTTTATTCCCTCACGAGCTTTGCTGAATGCTCTTTTGGAGAAACTCTGTCCAGTTAAGACCTAGGCTTGTGTCTCCCTATCACCATCCTGCTTTTCATCTCTTTTTTTTGGAATATCTTTTATTTATTTATTTATTTTTATTTTATTGTTGAGGACTCATTGAGGGTACAAGAAACCGGGTTACACTGATTGCATTTGTTAGGTAAAGGCCCTCTTTGCTTTTCATCTCTTAATCAACTTTATGGTTGATTTGGGTGGAGCATTACTGAAAAAATCGGAAACATCTTTCTACATCTTTTCTTTTTCAGGGACCTCTGCCTTATGCATGAAATACATGATAGGTCAGCTGCTCATAACAAATAGGGAGAGCCTCACAGTTGGAAAGCCAGAGCAGAGAAGGTGGGGGTCAAGCCAGAGCAGAGAAGCGGGGAGGGGGAGGCAGGAGAAGGCAGGATTGAAACAGAAGGAAAAGTCAGGGGAGAGCTGTCTACTGTCTTGGCTTAACTAGCAAGGAGTCCCATGACCTGTACAGGAGCCAGAACTAAGTCTTAAGTAAGTCCTAAGACAACTCATAAAAAGAATAAAAGAAGTCTAAGAATGTGAAAAATGATTCATTTTTTCAGTTAGGAGAATTGGTGGGTTGTATATAAGAATTAGAGTTGTACAACCTTCTACTTCCTGTTTATGTTAAGCAGATATGGGTGTCTAAGTTGAGGAATAGAAAGCGGGGGCTTTGAGATTTTTCATACATTCTTTAATACAGATACAATGTGGCACTGGAGTTCATGGGAGGAATTCTGGAAAAGAGGAAGAAGAAGGATCAAGGTGATCATAAGTGTTTCTTGCAGTAAGAAGGCAGCCGAAACCCTCAGGGTCGGCATATGTGAGCATAGAGGGTCACCTTGGGGAGGACCGTGTTGGGTTGAGTAGCAGCCTCTGAGTTCTTTGTCCACATGGAATCATCTGGATCATCTATAGAGGAAATACATGCAGTGTTTGGTAGCAACAGTGATGTTTGCTGCTCAGGGTATTTGGCTAAAGATTATCTTTTCTAGAAATTCTTTGTTTTCTATAGTTTATACTTTGGGTCTGACTAGATTTACTGTTTTGTCCTCAGAGCTCGTGGTCCATGTGGGTGATTCAGCAATGATGGGATGTGTTTTCCAGAGCACAGAAGAGAAACACGTGACCAGGGTAGACTGGATGTTCTCAGCAGGCGAGCAGGCCAAGGTAACCAGGAGGAAACACCACTGTAGTAGGACAGACAGGAGAAGAGCCATCGGGCAGCAGGTGCCATGAGGTGGTGGTGTAAGAGCCTGGGCTTCGGAGCTTGTCAGACTGGGCTTTGTCCTAGCTCAGCCATTTAGCTGGGTAACTTCAGCTTCTTAGTTAGAAAGATGACTCCAGTAAAGATGGCGACGATGATACTTAACCTTTATTTTATTTTTTTAGAGACAGAGTCTCACTTTATCGCCCTCAGTAGAGTACTGTGGCGTCACAGCTCACAGCAACCTCCAACTCCTGGGCTTAGGTGATTCTCTTGCCTCAGCCTCCCGAGTAGCTGGGACTACAGGTGTCCCCCACTACGCCCGGCTATTTTTTTTCTTAGAGTTTGGCCAGGATCAGGTTCGAACCCGCCACCCTTGTTATATGGGGCCGGCGCCCTACTCACTGAGCCACAGGTGCCGCCTGATACTTAACCTTTAAATACTAAAATGAGATGGTACACGTAAAGCATTTTGTACATGACTTGGCCGCTGCCTTTTAGTTTCCTTCTTTCTCCCTTTTCTCTTTATAGAGTCCATGGGAGAATGAGAAGAATGGTTTTTGTGGCTTAGTCAGGAAGGCGATGAGAACATAGCCATTCTTATTCTTTTTTTTTTTGGTTGCAGCCGTCATTGGTTGTTTTGCGGGCCTGGGCTGGATTCGAACCTGCCAGCTCAGATGTACATGGCTGGCGCCTTAGCCCGTTGAGCCACAGGCTCCAAGCCGCCATTCTTATGCTTATTTGGATTATTTTTGTAAGTTTTCATCGTATTTGGATTATTTTTGTTAAGTTTTCATCTGTGCTCCATTGCGCCATCTATAGGATGGAGGGAATTTTCCTTGTCTTCACGGCGGGCTCACATGTTATAGATCCTGGGGGCGAGGGTGAGGGGTATTTCTAAATACATGTATTTTATTATTCTTCATTACATTATTTCCCCCACCCCCACCCCTCCGTGGTAAGACAGAATTGATTTACAGAAAAGAATACAGAAAACACCAAAGCTCCTGGTAGAGGGAGAGATTTCAAGTGGGGAGAG
>CAUYRH010051256.1:0-33295 GCA_963574655.1 Perodicticus potto
TTTACATGGATGGAGCTGGAACATATTCTTAGCAAAGTATCTCAAGAATGGAAGAAAAAGTATCCAATGTACTCAGCCCTAATATGAAGCTAATTTATAGCTTTCATATGAAGGCTAAAACCCAATTATAGCACAAGAATACAGGGAAAAGGGAAAGGGAGGGGAGGGAGAGGATGGGTGGAGGGAGGGCAATTGGTGGGATCACACCTATGGTGCATTTTAGTAGGGTACTGGTGAAACTTATTAAATGTAGAATATCAATGTCTTCATATAGTGATTAAGAAAATGCCATGAAGGCTATGTTTAATAGTACGATCAAAAATATTTCTGATTGTATATGAAGTCAGCACATTGTGCCCCATGATTGCACCAATGTACACATTATGATTTAATAAAATTATTTAAAAAAGACTTTTCCTATCCACTCTCTTCCTCTTAATTCTCTTATTTATCTACCCATTCATCTATCCACTCATCAACCCATTTATCCACCCATTGAGTTGTCATAGTTGAAATTTGAAAATGCAGTTATTTCTGTGAAATGAGCCTCTGTATTCTAACAAGGCATTAAATGAGACTATTTACAATGCTCAAGGGTTAAGACTGGGTCACTCAGCTAAGTTTTTATCTAGTTTTTGACCACACACACACAAAACAAGATGTGCCACATCATACCATTATTATATGGCCCAAACTAACTCCCGGTTTTATGTATTTCTTATTTTACATCAGTTGTCATGCTCTTCCAAGTCACTGCATTTTGATTTCCTCACACTCCCATTATAAATATAAACTGTCAGAGTCACTGGACAATTGTTATTTGGTCAGCCACGGTGTTCTTCCCCACTGTGCTCTTGTTTTTCCTTAACAAGATACATCCTGTTTAGCAAGTAATTGTGATGACCACGTCAGAAATCTATCTCATATTATCAACTCTTATTAGTACTCTGGTTAATCAAAGATTCTGACGCATGATGAACATTGACACAGCATTCTCTATTTCTCCCTCTTTGATAATACAACTGAAAGCTCCACTTGCCATTCAGAAAATGGCTTTTATATCTGTTTTAAAATCAATATCTTTAATCCATTCATGAGTTGATAGGCACTTGGGTACAACTATTAGCCAACATGAAAGAAAAACACAAGTATATTCTAGTGAGGGGGGAGGGAAAGGGGAAAGGGGATGAGGGAGGGTGATTGGCAAGTTCTCACCTCATGTGCACAATGTTGGGGTATATAGCACACTCCCTGGGTGAAGGGTTCAACTACTACCTGAACTTTGCCATGGAAACAAAAACAATGTAACCTAAACATTTGTACCCTCATGTCAATCTGAAATTTAAAAAAAAAATAATTATATATATATATATATATATATATATATATATATATATATAAAACTCTAAAATCCAATTCTTTTGTTTTGATGGTAATCCTGGGTGACTTTTTCTAATCTTACTCTTCTTAGTTACATCACATGTTACTTGATTGTTTACACACACCAAACGTGCAATTCCCTCCTTCCTTACAAAATGGATCACTATCTATATCCATATTCATATTCATCTGTTTCTGAAGATGCACAAAATGTTTTCACCTACTAATTTTTTCTAATTTATAATTGAACTTCCATTTCGCTGCCTGCTTCAGTATATTATGGTGAATGATGTTCTGAGACAAAATAGTTCTTATGTTTTCCCCAGACCTGTCCTTTTGTGAGAAACTTTGTGGTCCTTCCAGCCTATCCACTCACCTAATACATCCGTAGGTTTGTTCATCCATTGATTCACATTTGATGTGCATTGATTCATAAAAGGAAGGATGACTGAGGATCTCATTTAGTTGCCCATCCTTTATCTACTGTTTCCTTCACCCATGTGTTCTCCAATGAAATCATTCACCCACCCACATTCTTAATCTTATTTCTCTTAGCCACGTAATTCATCTGTCCATCTGTCCATCCATCCTCTCTTTTATCTATTCACTTAATTGTCTTGTCAGTAATTGGTCCACTATTACTCTCCATCCACACTCTTGCCTATGAAAGCTTTTATTTACTGACTTAATGCACATTGACCTCCCTTCTTCCACTTCCAGGCTTATAATTATTTAGTAAGAAGAAAGAAAACTTCCAGATTTACTATCATTACTTATTGAATTGGTGAATAAATACCAGCTATGTAGTATTAGGTAACTTGCCCAACATGTGTACTAGATTAAAATCAGATTGTGCTCAGATCATTTAACTCAAGAAGTTACATTCTTATTTTTATTGCAATGTTGTATATTAAATTCTTACCCAGAATATATCAATAGATATATTTTCTTAGAAAATAGTCCCATCTTGGACAAAACTCATTGCTCTATTTCCTAAATTTAATGTCCACAAGAATCCACACTATATACATTTTTATTTGAATTCATAGTTTCTGGAACATATCATGTCTTTAATAGCATTATCTATTGTCACATTTTAATTACTACAAAATGTTAGTATGTTTAGTATGGGAATGTTACTGAGAAAATTCCACAAATAACAAAATTGAGTTTTGGAGAGGGTTAAGTAAATTTCTCTGTATATTTTTTCTAAACCACTTCTGTTTCTTATCAAACTCTCATCTCAGATCCCATAATCTGAACTCATATTACTCTTTAAATCTTTGGTTGGCTTAGAGAAACATACTGACTTTCAATGCTGTAAGATTTAACATTTTAACCAGGCTGTTATCAACATACATATGTTGTACCTGGTAAACGGTTATATTGTCTTGTTTTTCCTGTGATTACTGGTTAGATATTGAGTATCCATCCCAATACACAAAGGAAAACAGAAATTATAAGAATAAAAATATCTGAGACCCTTCAGAGTGTTTTTGAAACCGTTTTTATAAAATGGGCATATTTAAGGGATTTTATTTTCTGGCATCATTACAAAATTAATCCATCTAACTCCCCTTTCTCTGAAACCTGTCAACAAAGATGGTTTGGCTTTGTGTCATGAGAAATTGTGCCCATCAAGATAACTTAAATATTTTAGACTCTGAAAATGCTATTTATTGTGACTACCTTGCCTTAAAAAATGAGACTTGGGAACTTTATTAAAATCTACCTAAAGAGCAATGGATTTGCCATAGGACTGATACATCATGTTTCCAAACTTGAAAAGTTGTGGTCCAGACAGAAGGTGATAGCAAATTTGCCAACGTCATGAATGTCAGCTCAGGCTCAGAAAGTCTCTTGGGAAAGAGTCTATCAGCCTCTTCTTGTCAATATCTTGTCTTTACATTCTTATTAGCCAAGATATTAGGTATACTGCCTACTGACTTTCTTTCTTTCTTTCTTTTTTCTTTTTTTTTTTTGAGACAGAGTCTCAGTGTGTCGCCCTCGGTAGAGTGCCATGGTGTCACAGCTCACAGCAACCTCAACCTCTTGGGCTCAAGCGATTCTCTTGTCTCCCAAGTAGCTGGACTACAGGTCTCTCTATGGCTCAGGCTGGCCTCCAACCTGGGAGCTCAGGCAATCCACCTGCCTTGGCCTCCAAAGTCCTGGGATTATAGGCGTTAGCCACTGTGCATGGCTTTATACTGCCTTTCTAATTTCCACATCTATTGTATTTCAAAATTTGCAGGATGAATTGGTTTACAGAATGTGCCTGTACCATGTGATTTTATTTGCATGCCATGTAAATTTATATGTTAAGTACCTATTGCCATTTAGGGGCAAACTAGGCAGACTTTTCTTTTTTCTTGTTGTTTTTTTTTTTTTCCCTTGAGACAGAGTCTCACTATGTCGCCCTTGGTAGAGTGCTGTGGCATCACAGCCCACAGCAACCTCCAACTCTTGGGCTTAAGCAATTCTCTTGCCTCTGCCTTCCACATAGCTGGGACTACAGTTGTCTGCCACAATACCAGACTATTTATTTTTTGTTGCAGTTGTCATTGTTGTTTAGCTGGCCTGGGTCAAGTTTGCACCCACCAGCCTTGGTGTATGAGGCTATAACTGCTGTGCTACAGGTGCTGAGCCTAGGTAGACTTTTCTACTGTGTCTACCCCTCATCTAGGTAATCAGGAAGATTCCACACTGACTGCTTGTGCTCTTCTGATGGTCTCTACACAGTTATGTGAAAATGTGCGTGATATGAAATCTGACTGAATGGGGTACATCTTGTTCTGTCACCTGAAAGGTTCATGCATGCAAAATCACTGAGTAGGTGTAGGGCATTAAGATCGATCCTATGCAGGCAAAAAAGAGCAGACTTTTTTTAGCATTTAATATGTGCCAAGAATCATGCTCATAGACTTTTGTGAGCATTTATTATGTGCCAAGAACCATGCCTGTTGTTGAGTGTAGTGTAAGTAAGGTACATAGACGACCTTCCCTTGTGAAACTCACCCATTTAAAAGAGTAGAGCAAGCAATGCATTCCTTTTTCTGACTGTATTTTCAGCTGTCTGCATCCCCAAACAGCAAGTTATTTGGACTTGTTTCTAATTTTCTATTTCTCTGAGCACCTGTCCCGATGGCCAGGTCATGCTCTTCAATAGTCTCACTCCTAGAATACCAGGGACACATGTCTGAGTTACCAAATGTTATACATGTGCCTGCTGTAAAATAATACAATTAATTAATTCATTTATTTGTTCTATGAAGCAGCATTGATTTCCAGTGTAGGGTGTTGTGTTCTTTTTATTTAATCAGGAAATGTATCTCCTTTAGCTATTTGCCTCTTAAGACAAATTTAAGGGTAACTTGATTTGGTTGAGAATTATTTTGAGAGCTGTTATTATTTGACTGAGCTATAATTTTTTAAGAGTATGTGATCATAAAGGTCATTGCATATTCCCAATCTGATCTTAACTAAAGTCTTTGGGTATTTTAATGCCTATTATCTAGTTTACATTTTATGATGTAATTTATTTTTACAACTTATTAAGAATGGAGTGACTGAATGAAAAATAATTATATTTGGATTATTTAGATTTAAGGTAGCAGTACAATATTTTAATGTAAAAACATTTTATAAATTTTATGGTCATCATATACTATCATAATATGATGCTTTATTTAGCTCTAAAGTATAAAGAAAGAGTAGTTGTTTAGTTTTTTGCTTTGCTTTGTTTTATTATTTTTATTATTTTTTTAAATGCAATAATGAGACCTCACTCTTTCTTGAATGGAACCTTTCTCATTTGCTCAATATCCTTTGTGAGATGTTCTATAGTACCCAAGAATACTGAACTAGAAGTTAAAATGAGCAGTTCAAGGCTAACTCCTGGTCCTTGTGGAGGGCTGGTCAGAACCATTCAAAGAAACCTTCTGCCTCTCTTGGGTTTCCCTTACCTGCCTTTTCACTCTCCTAGCAGCCTAAACATGTGCCTGCTCTAGACTGAAGACCTACATTGCTCTCATCCAAAATCTAATACTGGGATCAAGTCCCCTGTCCCTTCTTGATACTGATGGCTGTGAGTTTTAGATGATGATCCATTCCCCAGTAGCTTGATTGGCCATCGCACCCACAGGCACTATGCCAGGTGTTGAGAAGATAGTGCTGAGGTGTCATGTGAGTCCAGAAAGCTTGGATTGCTCTCTGCTCCAAAGCTGAGCAGGTTCATAAGAAGTGGGGACCAGCAAGTGACAGAGATTCGTGCTGCAATGATCTCCATTAATGTTTTGTGTTCTAAAAGATGGCGATTTTCTCCCCAGGAACTTCTGAAGAGGAAGATAGGAAATTGGAGAGATTGTCCCATGCCGTTCTTTGGGCTGGACAGAGTCCAGTTTCAAAATAAGTTCTGATGCCCGAACTGTCTGATTTTCAGATGAGGAAGCGATTCCTCCTGTAATTTGCACAGTTTCAGTTCCCGTCTTGTTTTAGAGGAAGGGGTAGGCAATATGATCCAGTCTTGACTTCTCTGGTAACTAAGTCATAATCTGTTAGTAAATAGGAGAACTTATCTGCACTAAGATCTACTCTTCTAGGATTACTCTATTGCTTCTAGGAGATCCAGTGTGATGGGACAGGAAAATAGTTCGTATTTTTTTCTGATAATCCATATTCGCAACCATGAGAGGGATGTGAGTGATATTGAAGATCAGGGTTCTCACTGTGATTCTGAGAACAGTGGTGTCTGAGCATAAGGTAACTGGCATGGGGACCCGTCTATTATTCATCCCTTGCCCTCCATCTAGCTATCATCTGCCCACGTTTTCTTCCATCCGCCTCTCTAAGTCTCAGTTCCTATGTTGGATGCAAACTTTGAATACAAACTTAAGGAAACTCAATGACTTTGCATTTATTGTAGATAAGATTTAGGTCCCTGGGTTTAGCTTTTCTTAATTCCTTTGCCTCCTTATTTAAATCATTGCTCTGAAAATAAAATGAAGAATGTTTTATTCTCCCTTTTTTACATTCACTTTATTCTGCAAATATTTATGGAGCATCCAACAATATTGCCGCCAGACGCTTTCCCGGGCAGAGGAAATACAAAGAGTGAAATGCAAATGATTCTTCCCTTGACTCCTATAGTAAAAACTTGTCCTTTAGTTCCGAGGTGTTGTGGGAATATACAGAAGACGATGAGGGTGTCATGATGCTGATAAATTCGGCTCAATTATGTAGCAATTCCTGAAATTGAAAAGTTCCTGTGAAAGAGTGGGATCATTCATTGCACACTGATGTTCTGTGCATCTCCAGCTCAGCTACAGTGAGTGGCCAGAGGGGTTGGGGATTCATCTGGTAGTAAATGTGGCAGATCCTGGGTTCTGAGCTGGTTTTAAGAATCAAAATTGAGGCGGCTTTGTGAACTTACGTCTGAGTTTACTTTGTCGTCCCCTTCCTCTCTGCTTCCATAATGTTTTCTTGTAAGCACACACCAGTCTCTGACCTGTTCCTACAACAAAATTGCTATGGCATCAGGCTCATGTTGAAATCCTTCCATGCATTTACGTCCTGGCATCTTAATAGTCAAGTCCAAACTCTGTACCTCGGTTTGACAGCTCTGCACAATCAGGCCCCTATCTTGTTTTTATTCTTATTTCTTGCTACCTCTCTTTCTCGATTCAGATTAAATAGTATTTGGGTTTTTTTTTTTTTTTTTTTTAGAATGCAGTGCTTTCTTTTGTTTCTAGATCTTTACCAATACAATTACATGTGCCTGGAACAAGGTTTTTTCCTCTTTCAGGTCTGAAGTTTTCTTCATCCTTCTCTGGGAAGTCCTTTTCTCTCCTTCCATACCCTACTGTGGGAGTTAAGTAAAATTTCTGTATGTTCTCAGACCTCCCTGCTCATCTCCTAACATTGCTCTTAGATCATGCACTAAAATCTGCAAATGGACTCTAAAACTGGTGCTGTTAATATTATCCCTTGTGGGTTGTGAAGTCTCTGGAAAAGTTCTGTGAAAATCTCTGAATCCTATACTTTCATTGGGAAAATGGGGAAATGGCCTCAAGTTTGTTGTGAGAACATCATTTTATGTATAAATATACATAAAGAGTTTACCAGATAATAAGCAGTCAAAAGTCATCATAATAACAGTAGTAGAGATACTGTCTCTAAATTTTCTGTTAAATTTATGTTTATTCCCCCCAAATTATGGCTCTTTGAGAACAGAGACCAAGTCCATACCATTTATTAATCTACCTCTACCCCAAGACAGTGAAGAGGATGAGATTTATTAAATGAAGGGATGAGGGGTTTTTGTACCACCACCAGCCCAAGGAGTCCTACCTCCCCAGACCGTGTGCATGTGGTCCTTAATCCTGCTCTGATTAGCAGGAGCATCCCCTGAAGGAGACAGTACTCCCACTTTTAGAGGATGCACATTACATAACCCTTCAGTGCATTTGGAACGTCTGACTCCATAATCTCAGAGTGGCCTTGGGTGGGATACGAGGACAGGGGCAGTAGTGTTGTATTGGAGTGAGCAGGGTTTCCCTACTTATGTGAAAACAAAAAGCAGAAGCTTAGAACCATCCATCACAAATACTTCTGAGAGTCAGATCTGGAATCTCAGGTGCCTCTGTTGTCTGCAAATGGCTGTTTGTGTACACCCACAGTCTTTTCTTTGTAAGATCAAGTTGGTTGTCAGAACAAGTCATATGTAACGGGGTGTGTGCATGCGTGTGTGTGTGTGTGAGA
This sequence comes from Perodicticus potto, assembly GCA_963574655.1. Classification (NCBI taxonomy): domain Eukaryota; kingdom Metazoa; phylum Chordata; class Mammalia; order Primates; family Lorisidae; genus Perodicticus; species Perodicticus potto. The sequence continues at coordinate 8,137 of CAUYRH010051256.1, forward strand.
GAGAGAGAGAGAGAGAGACAGAGAGAGACACACAGAGAGAGATACTAATAATAGGATAAAATGAATGAATTTAGATAGATATACAATATTTTGTTCTGAGATTATCATTACCCCAGGATCTGGGTTTTATTGAAATAAGCTAAAAATGAAATTTCCAGGCCAGGCGCAGTGGCTCATGCCTGTAATCCTAGCACTCTGGGAGGCCGAGGCAGGTGGATTGCCTGAGTTCAGGAGTTCCAGACCAGACTGAGCAAGAGTGAGACCCCATCTCTAAAAATATCTGGGAATTGTGGTGGATGCCTGTAGTCTGAGCTACTCTGGAGGCTGAGGCAAGAGGATTGCTTGAGCCCAAGAGTTTAATATTGATATTGCTGTGACCTGTGATCTCATAGCACTCTACTGAGGGTGACAAAGTGAGATTCTGTCTCAAAATAAGTGAATAAATAAATAAAATAAAATGACAATGAAATTTCCAGAAGAAAAAGAAATCATACAGTATTTGCTAAGAATTTTTTTTTATTTTTTCAAAGTATTACAATGTGTAAACTTATCTTTCAGTGATGTGTTGGGAACTTGCTTTCACTTGGGTTGCAACTTGGCTTCTCTCGATGTTTTCAGATAGTTGCACGTGCTATATGATTGAATATGATATGAAGTCAAAATGGTTTTATTTATTAAATACTTAATGTAGCTGCTTCTCTGTTTCAAACAGATGGAGAGTCTCAGATTGTAAAATTAGTTCAGAAGAGTAGAAGTTTAATCCCCATATTCTAGACAGATAAACTGAAAGTTAGGTAAATGTGTTAATTTTTCCCATTTGTGTGGAGATATTAAATCTTAGCTTTGTGTTTATTATTTCAAAACCTATACTTTTTCTTTCTTCTCCCTTAGTTAATTTTAAATACAAGGGATCATCCAAACCTAAAGTTATAATATAATTTATTGATTAGAGGATATTAGACAGTGGGAGGAAATATGACAAAAATAAGTTTTAACATAAATAATTATAGCACCAATTTGAATGGTTTATTTTTTAATTAACAGAATGTTGTGGAAAAACAAAAGAAAGTGATACATACCAATACCTTCTGTTTCTCAAGAACTCCTTGTATGTGAATGGAAATTTCCATGAATGATATATTATTCAAATTTTCTTTTTTTAATAAAAATGCTAATGGAAATGTTAAAATGCACATAAATTAAAATGATCATAAATTAGGATTAATATCACATTAATGAATTATAATCCCACATTCATTAAGATAAAGTGGCATTTCAATGTTTGTTCTTGTTAATAAATTGAATACAATAAATGAAAGGGATACATTTTGAGATTCAATAAATATTTGATCTAATCTTATGCTTTAACTTTTTAAAATATTCACAAGTGAAGTAGGAGATCTAGATGCATTTGGATTCTTTGTTGCTATTTTATGTCTTTTTTATAATCCTTTCTTTTCACTTATTGAAGCGCTAAATACAATTAAAATTGGCAAAGAAACCAATAGAGTCTGTTGTGAATAAAAGGGATCCCATGAGAACACAATGTCTTTTGAATTTCTAGGAGTTTCTTTCCACAAACATTTTTTTTTTTTAAAGGAAGAAATATTTGAGATCTCATGGAATGATTTTGATAGATAAGTAATTGAGTTAAACTGAAAATATGTGCATTTAAACAATATTTTGCAATGAACTTTTCTTTTAAAAATACAAGCATTTATATCTATCTATCTATCTCTATATTCTTTTATTTTATTTATTTATTTTTTTTTTTTTGCAGTTTTTGCCTGGGGTTGGGTTTGAACCCGCCACCTCCAGCATATGGGGCTGGAACCCTAGTCCTTTGAGCCACAGGCGCTGCCCTATTTTAGTGGTTTGTTTTTTTTTTTATTAACAGAGGTCAACACAGTATAAAGGAGGATTATGTATAAGAACATTCCTGTCTCCTCCTTAAGAACAAATGGTGAGAATTTCAAAACCAGGGATTCTATTCTCCCAAGCACCTATCAGCATATTTCAGAGAGAGTATTTGCCTAACATGTTAAGTTCAGTTAATATTTGTTCAATAAATGGTTGCTGCCATGGGCTACCATGAGCTAGATGGATTTGGATTGTTTTCTGAAGGGTTCCTTTTCTAGAAAATATACTCCCATATTCTGGCCTCAATGCTCTTCTCTATAAAATAGTAATGATTTTCCTGGACCAGGAAATTCATAGGAATTAAAGGGAAAAAAGCCCTCTAGAACATACAATCTTAATATAAATCAGGTTATTAGTATTATTTTTGTTTGTATAAATATAGTAGGTGAATATGAATTAAACTCTGGGTCTAACATATTTCATTCTATCAAATGTGAACCTTGGGGAATTTATTATGTGCTGTATTGAACCTCAAATTTCTCATGGTTCATATGAAATATCGTTAACTCATTTATTTTCTTTATAAAAATTAAGGAAATAAGTATATGAGAAGTGATTCACATACCTTGGCACACAGGTAGTGATCTATAAAGGGTAGGTAATTGTAACAACTTCAAATAAATATATCAATAATTTGAAAAGAATACATACATTTTTATATTTTTCTTCTTGAGCATTTTATCATTTGAAGAGCTTATACTAACCAGGTCATAGTACTTTTAAAAAACTGTTCTAACTTGCTTAGATGAATTTCATTATAATTATATTTGATTGATATCCACACCACTGTATACACCCTTTCCACTGTTATTCATAGCAGAAATTGATGATGTCACGTAAAAAGAACCAACTTGATATTCAAATAGGAGGTAGTTAAAAAATAATTTTGCAGATGGGTCCATCACTAACTAATGCCAATTTTCATTTTAGCTACACACAGACCTGGATCCTGGGAGCAAAAAAATTAAGTATATCCTATCAGGCGATGGAGCTGGGACAATCTTTCAAATAAATGATGTAACTGGAGATATCCATGCTATAAAAAGACTTGACCGAGAGGAAAAGGCTGAGTACACCCTCACAGCTCAGGCAGTGGACTGGGAGACAAGCAAACCTCTTGAGCCTCCTTCTGAATTTATTATTAAAGTTCAAGACATCAACGACAACGCACCGGAGTTTCTTAATGGACCCTATCATGCTACCGTGCCCGAAATGTCCATTTTGGGTATGTATGCTTCCAATTTCGCAGAACTATTAAGAGTCATCTTTTAAATACCTCCTGGCACCAAGGATGGTGTGTTGCGGAATAAAAGACCTTTATTACCGTCTTATCACTAATTTGCATTTCCAAATCCCCCTTTTTGGCCTGAGTTCCACAGCTCAATAGCTTTAGTGCCTTAGTAATAGGAACTGACGGAGAAGCAATTTTATTAGAATATCTCTCCTTACACAACAATATTTCAATAGGCTGAATTTGTATTCCTCTCATAGACTTACAGTTTTGAGTATTGTTACTGAGGAGGATTTATCAAGATTTGTTCCAACATGCCAGGCTAATCCTACTGATATTTGCTTGATGTTTAATTATTTGTTTGTGTATATTCACATACAGATGTAGCACATAAAGAAATGGAAAACCCTCTATGTCTGCAGTCAGCCAGATACTGGATTGAGCTGGGATGGTGGTGGTCAAGGCTATTGTCATTACCAAAGAGAGTTCGGGTATTGTGTCTATCTTAATTAAACATTTTCTAGGAGACATTAATATCCCATTGACCCAATCCCACATTTTTTGAGCCATTGACGCATCAGTTATACTTTACAGTATATATTTGTGTGTGTGTATATATATATATATACACATAAAACAGTGTAAATATATATATTTATGTATAAAGTATATTTTATATGTTTATATAGCAGTACACATATATATTTATGTATACTATATATTATATATATATATATTTCAAAACATGATTTTAATATTTCTCCCCCTTTTTGAATCTGCTTATCTATCCCCAAATCTTGGCCTTGATAAAGGAAATCTCTGACCCCAGACATTATATAATAAATGGGAGATTTCAGAACTCTTCTTTGTCTAACAAAAACAATAGGCAAGATCCAAAATTCAAAGGATAAGGTTATAGAAGTCATATTTTATGTAATGTACATCTTGTTTTGTTTCAAACTGCATTGAAGACGATTTATAAGGCTGCATGCTAGGCAGTAATGTCATATAAGTTAGAAGTTGATGAACATGATGAGACACATGCACACACAAACACACAAAAACAAAACAAAACAAACAAAAAAAAACACAAGAAAAGATAAAAATTGAAGGCCAGAATCCGGTAAATACATGAACATTTAGTATTTCAGGCTCAAACATTTGACCTTGAATGCTATGCCAGATTAAAACTTGATAAAGAACTCTGTTCCCAAGTTCTTTACACTAAAATCAACTGCTCAAGAAAATTATAAATACACAGATATAAACACCAGAAAGAAATATATCATCATTATTGTAGATTCAAATAAAGGCAAAGTATTGATTATGGTTTACAAGGCTAAATTTGGTGACTATTATCAGGTATAGTAGAGAATACCCTTCCTTCCCAATGTGATCTTGGCATTTTTGGGGGGGGGAGGTTGGCTTTTTAATTTATTTTGGAAATCAGTAAGGGGTGTCTCTCTCTGTGTGTGTATGTGTGTGTGTGTGTGTGTGTTGATAACATTCCTCATGGAAATTAGTTGAAATTTAAATTTCAAATAAAGAAAAATTCTTGGTAGAACAAGTGCCTTAATTTGCAAGTAACTTATTCTCATGCATTTCTGAGAATGATAATATCAAGTATCTTGGTTCTTTTCCTCAACTTGATCTGCTCCTTTTCTGTTTGAATGACTTTCTCTTATTTTGTCACTTAACTCTTTAAGATTATTTTGCTCCTCATAATCCTTTTTCCTTCCTCTCATTGCCTTTTCCTATTCTTCCTTTTCTTTCTTACACTTCCCCTCTTAGGCTTCCTCCTTTTCCTCCTTCTCTTTCTTCTCCCCCCATCCCCCTTCCCTCTTTCCTTACTCCAGTTGTCTTTCTTGGTCAGCCCATGACCTTAGCCATCTGTTCAATATGGACGGCCTCAAAATCATACGCAGTGCCTCATCGGCCACTTACACTGGGAACCCACATTACTGTTGCTCCATGAACAGTTTCACCTGGATATCCAAATAGTATGCTTAAATCCCATGTTCAAAGTCAAATCATTACTTTTTCTGATGAAATTATTTTTTTCTGCGTCCTGACTTCAATGGCATTGTCAATGATTCCAATACACTCTGAAATCTCATGTACAAAAATGTAACAGACACTGTTGAATCTTTTCCCTTCATCAAGCCTCAGCAATATCTTGCCTATTTAATCCCTAATTATTCTATCAGTGGTTCTCAACCTTCCTAATGCCACGATGTATTTTCATTGTTACAAAGGGGTTGTGACCCACGGGTTGAGAACTGTTTATTCTAGTCACTCCTGACTACACTGTGATTTTTTTTTTTTTAAGACGGGGTCTTGTTTTCTTGCTTTCTCCCTTGAGCTAGAGTGCAGCAGTGTCGCCGTAGCTCACAGGAACCTCAAACTCCTGAGCTCCAGCCATCCTCTTGCCTCAATCTCTGGAGCAGCTGGGACTACAGGCATGAGCCACCATGCCTGGTTACGTTTTCTACTTTTTTACAGAGATGAGAACTCAGTTTTGCTCAGGCTGGTCTTCAACTTCTGACCTCAAGCAATCTGCCCACCCAGCCTCCCAAAGTCCTAGGGTACATGCATGAGCCACCTAGCCCAGCCTAGAAGGCTTACTTAATGCATCACCTCATTCAATGTTATGATCACCTTCCTAGGTCAGATTTTAATGCCCTCCACAGGATTATAGATTTTCACAGTAGTGTTCCAGATAGCATATTTGATTCTGACCACATTACTTCTTAGCTAATCTATGAATTTGTGCTGGAAAAATATCTCCCTTAGAGATATTCCTCAAGTGTTCATTTTCCATAGAATAATTCCCTAACCAAGAGACTTTGTATAGCCTGCCTTCATTTGATCTTCTTTCTTGCCTACCTAAAATATGAATAGGTAGTGGCAAATCAAAAGTGACTTCAGATCTTCATGTGTTACCCGTGTATTTCTTCTGCCAGGACTTTCCTTTATCTACCTTTACTATACGGGAATTTATTTTTACTTATTTGTTTTTTTCCTGCTTATCATAACTGAATTGTTGATAACTGGCTGAGATGACACTTCCTCTGGGAAAACTTCTATGACTTTCTGGCAGAAAATTATCTCTTTACCATCACCTCCACCACATAAAAAGAAACATAAAAGACCAAAAACACCTCCATCTTTGCACTTCTTTTGAATTCTGACACACAAACAGGAACTGAGAAACACTATCCTTTTTATTAATATTATTATTATTTGGTCAACTAATTTAGGTCAGAGAACTTGTTTAATCCATCTTTTCATCCAAATTGGAGTAAAGATGACTTAAAAAAAACTATTTCTGTCTGCCGCAACATACAGCACACTTTATCTTAATTGCTAATAAACAGTGAACAGGAAAGCTGTTATTTTTGCCTCATTATTATGATTTCTACATGTTCATGCCAAGTCTGTGTCTACTGATTGTAAGTGTGTCAGAGAGTCCCATTTCTGTATATGTAAGCCGTGTGCCTAATAGATATGTTGAGAAAGAAAATTCTAGAAACTCCTGCAAATGTCAAGCCCATTTTCAACTAAAAGATGAATTTTCGAGATAATTATTAGCTACATAAAAAAAGTCTCTGTATGCCTGTCATTATATATGTAATGTTTTTCCATTTAATTTTTTTTCTTTTTTTGCTAAGAGAGAAGACACTTCAATAATCCACACTACCATATATACAGAGCTCTGTCTCTCTTCTATCTGCCTATTAAATCTTTAGTGTGTGACACACCTCCAAATCCCAAGGAATATGTTAAAGTTCATATTCCTGTTCAACTGAGTTGAATCTGGGTTCCGTCCTTTATTATATAGTTCAATTTGAATTTCAGGGTAGTTGAATTATTGCCTATTTTCTTTAGCTACAATGCAATGACAATAATTTCCATTCTCCTTTCGTCGTATGAGACTTGCATAATAAAATACAAGGTAAAGGTATGCCATAAAGAAACTGTTTCATAACTGGGTGTTGTGGTTTTTTAAAATTATTTTTATTAATCTAGTACTTTGGACCTGTCCCATGTGTCAATTTTGTGCGTCGGGTGTCTGGTTTCTGTTTGGCTCCAGCCTCTCTGATTAAAGGAAGCAGAGGCAGCTGCACTATTTTATTGTCAAATGTGAATTATTCCCTTCACTTCTCGTGAAGGTGAATTTCAAGGTGAAGGTCGACTACCATCTCCTTTTTCTCCCCATTTCCACTGTTCTCTCTCAGCCTGTCTCTTCCCTCCCCTCCTTCCTCCTTTCATTTTTCTTCTTTTGCTACGGCGGGAATGCCAGCATGCACACCTGTGTGCCCTCAGAAATGCCAGCAGAGGCGGGAGGATCTCATTGTACAGAAAGTGAAAAGTAAAACTCTAATTCAGAGGTTTACCAATATTACATTGAACTAGATGTGATGTTCAAGAACTGTCTGCCAGTTGACAAGCTGTCAAGACAAAACACACATATATATTTGCCCAAATTGCAGCCAAATTATTTTAGAAATATCTTATTTGGGGGAAGCTGAAGACACAGTTCTTTTATGTTCTACCATGAATTTCAAAACTCGATGAGAATTCACTTTTATAGAAATGCTGCATAAACTGAGGCATGTGAACTTCTCTGATTTTAAATGTGGATCTCCCATTAGCATTGTTGAAGTTTGTTTTTCAAGGAAAATTTTCCCCATTTATTAAGTTTCATATACTTTCAATAGATATTTTTAATGTTATTGTGTATTGAGGCGAGATGTGTTTTAACTCTGTCTGTTCACCTAAACCCAGGATGGTATAAAGTTTTTATTTGACTTTGACTTTGATTTTCTGGTAATTTGGCTCCAAATCTGACTTCTTGTGGAAGTGGCGTAACCCATCTAAGCCCCACATTCTCTGTCTGTACCATGTGTACAGTCATCCCGACCTAAAAGTACATTTGGAAAAATTCAGTGGTTATATCTAAAGTGCTGACTACTTGGCCTACAGTGGACTAGTGCCCAGTAGATCCTATTTTGATACAACCATCCCTTTGTGACGGTAATAGAACTATTAAATCATACTTCTATTTGTATGATTTAATAAATTACCTACATAATATGAATACCTTGATCAATGAAAAAAATCCTTGATGGGACCCCTAATTTTATCTTTCAAAATGCACATATTGGAATGAATTACATTTTATTCAAAACAGCATATTAGTTATGATGGGAGTAAAGAACGAGAAAGAGACGAGTGCTTGAGCTGGTAGGCTTTATTACCATGTTATGTGCACAGTTATAGAAAACATGACACTGGGGATTCTCTTCCTTTCCTTTGAGATCTAGGAGTCCTTTAGTGATGATCCATATGAGGTGACAGAATCTGTGTTAAATGCTTCGAGTATGCACAAATATCCTATATCGTTAGTACCAATATTAGTTTCTCTACTCATAATTTTTAACAAGAAAAGTGGGGAAAATAATAGCCAAAATAAAGGCAGATATTAAGTGGAGGAGCTGAGATTAAAGTTCAGACATCTGGCTCTGCGTCCCAAGGGTTTATCCGGTATGCTTTACTGATCTTTGATAATATCTCTAGAGAATTCTGTTGATCCGAACATGATGACTCTGCTGCCTATTTACAGTACTTAATGTCTCTACAAGGTGGAAGAGCTCTTGAGGTCAGCATATTTTGCAAATTAAATTGAAGAACCAAAAGAGGAGTTGAATAAGAAGTTTGAGAGAGGTATTGTGCAATTTTCAAAACAGGTTATAAGTACTTCAACATGTCACAAGAATACGTCATATAGAACTTAAACTAACAATACAAATTCATGACTAGGGCTGCAATAAACGAATGACTGGGGCTGAAATGCTGCCAAATGTATTCAAGATAAAACTAATGAGAGTCATTTAAAGAGGCTCTGGGCTTCCTAGTGGCAAATGCAAAAGTAGAATGCATGCTGTGCTAGAACATATATTAATTAAAATATTAGAAGAAAGTTAAGAAATGACTTAGTAAAAACATAGTTGAAAAAGTGAATCTTAGTACTTTTGAAAGGCATACTACTGAAAAGGTTATGGAAGTCAGTACACAATATTCCAGACCTGCTCCTTATTCTCCTTGAAAAATGACTCAGAGAAACCAAAAAAAAGTTACAATTATTAAATGATTTCAAGTCTTTTTCCTTCTGAAATATGTGGCTATGAGCTATTCTTATTCTACTTTTCTTACTATTCATATTATGCCTTTTCTTTGTAAATGTGTCATTTTATGGTAATTATCCTCACATCCTCTTCTGGAGGAAGACTTGTAGAAATTATATTCTATTTAATGTTCTTTTTTTATTTATCTTTAATGTAACATACATTTAATCTTAGAGCAAAGTTGCAAAAATGTCATCCAAATATATTATTCCTGAACCATTTGAGAGTAAGTTGCTATTTTGTCCCATAACCTCAGTGATTTCTCCCCCATGGATATTTTTCTACACCACCACAATACAACCATTAAAATTAGCAAATTAATATTAGCACACTATTGCTTACAAATGCAGACTTCAGTCACGTGTCTCCATCAACAACATCCTTTGATAGTAAAGGATCATCAGGACCCCACTTGCAAGACTCAATTTGCAAGAGTTCTTCAGTTTTTCTTCACTCTCATCACCAATGAACTTGACAATTATGGAATGATGATTTTATACAATTCTTTAGGTAGGATTTTCTGGTGTCTCTTTGAGATTAGACTCTGAATATGCAGTTTTGATAAGGCTATCACAGATAATACCTCCTTGATTTGTATAAGGTTGTCTAAGATTTTGATTTATTCCATTATCGATGATAATAATTTTAGTCACCTCATTCAGGAAGTGTCTGTCATGTGTTGCCATTATAGAGTTAACATTTTTTTCTCTTCATGCTTATTGCTTTGTGGGAAGATGCTTAGAACTTATATAAAAATCTTATTCCACATAAAACTACTGATCCAAAATTTTAACAGCCATTGAAATTTGCTGAATTAATGATTGCTATGAGAGCACCCAAGTGGTGATTTTCTTAATCCCATCATTTCATCTCCATTTATTTGTAAGTATTCTTCTAAAAGGAAAAGCTTTCTCTTTCCATTTATTTGCTTGTGTATTTATTAACATCAGTTTTGGCTTTTAGATTTCTGTTTTATTTAACAAGTCATAATAAATTATTCAAATTATTTATCTTGATGCTCTGATCACTTCAGCCTTTGCCATGACATCCCCTTGAAGCTGATTCCGTGTCTTATTGAGGTGCCTCCATCAGTCCTTGGGTACATTTTTTACTGAAGTGCTCCAGGCTTATATTTTACTTTCCTTAGTATTAGACACAAAGATTTAAATGAGATTTATACAAAGATACCTGGTTCCATTTAAAGGAGAATTCTATTTTCATTCCAAAGTCTGGGTGTCAGTTTTGTTATTTACTATTGGGGTGTGACTGGTCCCAAAACGTTTCAATGGGCAGGAGGAGCTCAGAAAGCCATGGGAGCAGGTGGACACACAGACACACACTCATGCTCTGTCTGTCTCTGCCGGGTTGAACAGTGTAGTCCAAAATTTTATGTCCACTCAGAACCACAGAGTGTGACCTTATTTGGAAACATGATCTTTACAGATACAATGAGTTGAATTAAGATAATACTGAATTGAATTGGGCCCTAAATCTAATGCTTGGCATCCATATAAAAAGACCACGTAAAGAGACAGATACGCACAGAGAAGAAGGCCATGAAATGCTAAGAACTGCAGAAGCTGGAAAGGGTGTGGAAGAACTCTTAGAACCAACCTGGAAGGCACTGGACCTGCCCACACCTTGATTTTAGACTGCAGACCAAGAATAAATTCTTCTTGTTTTAAACAACTCAATTTGTGATAATTTGCCACAGTTGCCCAACGGAATTGATGCACTACCTATTTATCTTTAAAAATCATGAGTTCAACTCTATACTTTCAATTCTAAAATAATATCACAGGGTTCATTGCAATTATTTTTCCTTTTCTCAAATAATGAGAAAGCTGAGTCCCTTTATTTGTTATTTATTTATTAATTGGACTAACTTTTATCTGCGAAGTAACTTACCTCCCTTTTCTCCTCTTCTCATCCCCTGCTCCCAACCCAAGTATGTATCTACCGTCCCCCTCTTCCTCCTTGTCCTTCTGTGGAATTCCATCTTGCCTGATCACACTTGCCTGGTCCACTTGGCATTTGGATTGAACTATTTAGGCAGAAGGTAGCCAGTCAAGAATGGAGACAGGAAAGAACACAATACACTCTTCTTTTATTTTCCTATATGTCTAGATAGTTCTTATTATATAATAGATCTATGGCAGTGTTTTCTAATCTGTATTGAAAATTGGTTTACTGCAAAAGAAAAAGGTCAAATGTACTTAGCTGACATTAAAGGAAAATTAGAATTACTTTTCCTATCTCAGTCTTTAAAGTAGTAACATACAGTAATTTGATAAATTTATATTATATACTCTTTTGGAGATTTAGACATAGTGTATTTTCTTTTGGAGATTCAAATTCATTTAGATCACCCCTGAAACTGTATTTTTAAGAAGTATGCTGAAATATTACAGAGTTGACTCTACAAAAGGTCTAGAAACACCGTCTAATGAGAATACATTTTTGCTTCTATGCAAGGCTGCATGTTAATTTAGCATGCAACTAGATAGTGAAATTTGCAGTTTCTGAAATGTGAATTGTAAATTATGATGACTGCAGCTTAAAAGGATTAGCTTGCTGTTCTTGTCATTGCCCAGTATATATTTTAGCAACTTCTCCCCCACCAAAAAACAAACAATAGACTTAAAGTAATAGAGTGATTTCATTTTCACAGTCTTCTTTTTTATTTTACTGAAGAAATAACTTATGTCACATAGGTGTAAAAGATCAAAGGATGTAGGTACTGACAAACTGTCTTAAACCTAGCACACTGCTTTTTCATAATTTAGGGTTGTGGCTCTCTTTCTCTAAGCTAGATTTTAAAAGGATTCAGCAACATTTCTCTATTTTTAAGGGGGAGATGCAAAATGAGAAACAGGAAAAAACATATCTTGATGGATTTGATTATATTTTTTGTCTTGTTTGATTCAGAATGACGAACAAAATTGAAATTCTTTAGGAAAACATGGGCGGGAAATCATGAGGATTGAAATAAACACTCTCAAAAGAAATCCAGCTGCCGTACCTGATATGAATGCCTGTAACAGCTGTGCTTCCACCGCTCTACGATGGGATGGGGCAAGGACGCTATAGATTCTCTTATGCATAAGAAAGCAAAACCTCCTCCATTAGGCATATAGGGGCAGCTGGTATAATAGCATCTCATTTCTAAAAAATCTTATAGTGAAAGTGAAGTAAAGACTTCTGAAATGTGGACACTCTTTGTTCCCAAAGGTCTCCCTAATGCTCTGCATTTTAGAAATTATCAGAGTATCCAAAAAGCAAAGTTGGTGACAGTTAACCCTGAAGGGTAGCTAACATGCATTAGTCTTCCAAGAGACAGTACATTATTCCTATGCGTGGCTGGGAACAAGCTTGGTGAACAATAATGGAAATATGAAAAGGCTTTATTTGACTGACTTGTGTGATGGAGAAGCTCCTTCCATCAAATTCTGCATGAATTCCTGTCCTTTTGTACTTCCTAAATTATATTACATTTTATTAATTGATAACAGAAAAATACAATTAATCCATTGTATTGTTCCTAATGGATGGCTGACTGAAGTTCTTAGGAGATCAATTGATGCATCTGATCTCTTCAATGGCAACATTCTTTTGTCCAGGGGTATCCTTTCCTTTTTTCCTTTCTGCAGCACATTGGAAGAGTAAGAGTTGTCTGGGGCCACAAGGTAAATACACAAAAACTAAAAACAGCTGAGTAGTGAAAAAAGAAAAAAAAAACGGGTCTGTGCATACTTTTTGTGATATCTGACATCACAGATATGCAAAATAAGCCCTCATAAAATCAGCATGTGCCCTGTCAGTGGCAGGTTAGAAACCGCTGTTAAACCTCGAACTTATATATTTATATACACACACATATATATGTTTAATATATGTGATATATGGATGTATAGTATACAATATAATAACAAATGAGGCATAGTTAGGAAAATTTATTATACTTATGTAGAAACACCACTTTTAGTCATTTTGAAAAGTTAAACTTCTAAAACTATTCATTGTGGGGCTATCTCAACAGCCTCAGACCCACCTTGTTTGGGATCCCATTACCCCAAACCAACAAAAACTAGATGTTTTCAGGGGGCCTTCCTTCTGGAATTGATCTATGGACTTGGGAATTTTAAGTTAGAAGGAGTCAATTTGTAATATTTCTAGATGTATTCTCAATCATTAGCCAATGAGTTGTTCTTCACACTGACGAAAATCACAAGAAAATGTGGTGAAAAACCTCATTTGAAGCTGAACCTGGTGGCCTACACAGTAATCATAGCACTTTGGGTGGCCAAGCCTAGCAGAGTGCTTTAGGCCAGGCCTTCCAGACCATCCTGAGCAAAAGCCAGACTTCGTATCTACATAAAATATAAAAATTAGCTGGGCCTGGCGGTGCATGCCTGTAGTCCCAGCTGCTCCAAAGGCTGAAGCAGGAGGACCACTTGATCTCAGGATTTTGAGGTTGGAATGAGCTATGACAATGCCACATCTTTGTAGCCCAGGTGACAGAGCAAGACCCTATCTCAAAAGAAAAAAGAAAAGAAAATCTTCATTTGATTTTTTAAAGTGATAATACTGGTATTACTTTTGTTCTTTAAAATAGGATGTCGTATAACAATGCATTTCATAAAAAGTACAAAGATATCAGAAATTAGTCCTACTGAAAGTTTTAAACATCTCTGCCTCAAACTCCACCCCCACAGGTGAACAGTGAGTCACTCCCTGTGGAATGTGACTTGTTGCCTCCTTTTGATTTAGAAATTCCCATCTTCTATTCACACAGTTAATAATTTGAATTGGTATTTTAGAGGATTAAAATTAAATTAAGGGACTGACTTAGCATTAAGAATATCTAGGTGAAGAGGCAAGATTGATGTTGTACCTCAACTTGTGTTCTTAAACCATGTTATCTATACTTCTATACCTGGTACACAGTAGTTTCTAGCCCCAGATGGAGAAGTAGCTAAAGCTTAAGTTTTATTTCCCCTGTAATTTCTTTTCTGTTGTATTCCTATATTTGCCTGTTGTAATGGTTTTTAAACTTAATTTGATTATCGTAGTGTTATCTCTTTAAATTCTTCAGAAACATATTGTCTACTCACTCACAATTTGATTCTTGCTATTTTTAAATACATTGAGTAATCTCATTGAAAATCACACCCCATGTCTCTGTTTTCAGAGAAATGTTCTATGACCAGCACTTCAACCAGGCCTACCCTGAGCTCTTCTGCAGAAAATAAGACACCTATTGCTTTCTTGCTATACAATGTCCTGATACTTATAAATACTGGAAAGTATTTTCAAAGCAGTAGATTTACACTTATCATAAGGAAAATCAAAACATTCAAGAAAAACACTAGCTCGTAGATGGAAGGTTGAGAAACTCAGGTAGGATTCTACCCAATCTCATGACCCTACTGTCTTTCTTACCTCTTTGTCTTCATATGAGAATTAATATTCTAGGATTCAACATATTTATTGGTTCAAGAAGACAAAAGGGCAAATCTTTCTTGTTATTAAAGCCACATATGTGTCTAGGGCTCTGTACATTAGAACCAGCACTCACAGCGTTATGAAGATTTTTGTTGTTGTTGTTACATAACCAGTTTAGGAAATCATGAATTAAAAGGGGCTTCAGGGTAAAGCTCATAGAATGTAGCCTTTACACACATTCGCTCGCCAGCAAAAGGAATTAACTACATGTCAGGGCAGCCCTAAAACATATATTTGTGAAATTCTGAAGCTTTGGCTGAAAATGAATGT
Source organism: Perodicticus potto (assembly GCA_963574655.1). Taxonomy (NCBI): domain Eukaryota; kingdom Metazoa; phylum Chordata; class Mammalia; order Primates; family Lorisidae; genus Perodicticus; species Perodicticus potto. The sequence continues at coordinate 23,251 of CAUYRH010051256.1, forward strand.
GGGACACCTTTGTCAACATATTTTTGGTGTGTGACATGTTTTTCTCAGAACATCGCCTTTCACAGCCAGTGCGGATTGCCTAGAGTCTCTATGAATGCGTGTGTTATTATGGCTTAACTCTAACATACGTGTATCAGCTTTGTGGAACTATCTGGACTCACTGGACTTTTAAGATTGTCATTTGAATTTTAGATTCAAATGCATTAATTCTGTGGTTGATTAGCAAGCATAGTTTTATGAGTTTTGTGGCATTTTTTTTTCTATTCTCCCCACCTGTAATTTCTCACATACATATTTTGCATACATGAATTTGCTATATAATTATACATCCTAACAAAAAGACAAAGTGAAATCCACAGTGATTTCACCCTCTGTGTCTATACTCAAAGAGTTTATGGCAATTCTAATCATATTTATGCCACAATTAAAAATAATTTAATTTATCTTCCTTTTGTTAAGGAGTATGACATAATGAGTCTCCCCTTTATTACCATGTCAGACTTTCTGGATCTCATCACTGTCTATCAATCCTGAATCTTTGCAGGTAGCAAGAGTGATTTCAGTTCAGGAAATACATTGGTTATGGTGGTAGGGGATGTTCATCCAACAAAGTTAAATGTTTTGAAATAAGTGTCGAAATGCCTATATATAACTATGTATATTTCTTTTGAAATCCAAAGCAATCTTATTAAAGCTAGCATAATGAACATATTTATTACTACATTGGGATTATTATTTTAAAAATGTTAGTGCCAGATACTATCCTGAGCACTGTATATACACACTTAATCTACCAACAACCTTCTAAGGCGATTTTTATTACAAATGAGAAAACTGAGGGAAAAAAACATAAAGTAACTCACTTAAGTTCTTATTGCTGGAGAGACTAAGAGCTCCCCGCCAGACAAGCACAACTAACAGTCTACAGAATGAGTCAGTTATTACAGGGATTTGGCTTTGTGCATTATAAGGTTGAAAGATCACATCCCAAAGATACAAAGCTGCAGATGCTGACATGGTTGTGGGGAGAAGGGAAAACTTTTACACTGCTGGTGGGACTGCAAATTAATATAGCTCTTTGGAAAGCAGTATGGAAAATCCTGAAAGAACTCAAACTTGATCTTCCCATTTGATCCTGCAATCCCATTATTGGGCATCTACCCAGAAGAAAAAAAAAATCATTTTATCATGAGGAAATTTGCACTAGACTGTCATTGCAGCTCAATTTGCAGTTGCCAAAATGTGGAAACAACCTAAATGGCCACCAATCCAGGAATGGATTAACAAGCTGTGGTATATGTATAGCATGGAATACTATACAGCCACTAAAAAGGATGGTGACTTCACATCTTTTGTATTAATTTGGATGGAGTTGAAATACATTCTTAGTAAAGCATCACAAGAATGGAGAAGCAAGAATACAGTGTACTCAATTCTGATATAAGGACAATTGATGCTAGTACATGAAGGGGGGAGTGTAATGGGGGAGCAGAAGGAGGAAGGAAGGGAGGGGGTATGTGGTCATGGTGTGTGAGACACCTCTTGGGCATGGGGCACTATTATTAGAGGGACTTTACCCAGCAAATGCAAGCAGTGCAACCTAGCTCTTGGTGCCCTAAATGATTCCCCAACAATAAATGAATTAATAAATTAATAAATAAAGCTGAGAGATCAATCCATCTATGCAAAGCTTTTGCTTCTGCCCTGGGGTGATGGGAAGAAAGGCTGGAAATGAAGTGAGGAAGACCAAGAATACACTGCAATCCAAGAGGACAAACTCTAGTCCATGAAGACAAATTGGAACGTACATCTGTCTCTCATGCCTCAAATTGTTATGCTCTGGGTAGCTTGCAGGAGAAGCTCATTTAGCTAAATTGGAAGAGAAGAAAGTCATCATAGATAACTTGGTTATTTAACTTCTGTTATAGCTAGGTACATGTAAAACACTGTATAGATTCTTAGAAGGAGGCTTCATATATGTGAAGCGGTATTGCTTTATATCATATGTCACATAGGGATTCATATCACATTGTTCAAGTATTATCATATTTTAACAAGAAAAATGCAAATAAAATGAGTTTTTATTGGGGACTGAATTATGGTCCCTCAAAGTTCATATGTTGAAATCCTAACCCTTCATACCTCCAAATGTAATTGCATTTGAAGAAAGGGTCTTTAAAGAGGTAATTTAGGTTAAATGAGGCCATAAAGAGGTAATTAAGGTTAAATGAGGTCAGATGTGTCTGACCCATCCTCTTGGCAGACTATTGTTCTGAATCTTTGTCTTCTTTCCTGAAAATATCACAAGCAGGGCCAATACAACAGAGCGACCACAAAGAGGAAGCGATTACCCACAAATAGTTTTTATTACAGAAAAGAAAGAAGCTGTGGAAAGTGAAAATATGTTCCAGAGAGAGAAACAGGTCAGTCCCCTTGAGAAGAGAAAGTTCTGCAAGCTCCCGATGGTTTCCTTCTCTGGGCCTGGTGCAGAGGTGGGCTTACAGGAAGTGTGGGATATTACCAAATGTTAAACAGGTGTTCTCACGTAACAAGGTTGCAGCCGCATATGCTCCACAGGTGTGTAAACCTTAAGCCCTCAGATTTCTTGTTTTTTCCTTAACTTTTCCTGCAGTACCTTCTCATTGGTCCCTAGTTTCTCCACCCCTAGGAACCATCCTCCTGGCCTCTACCTGAATCCTGCATATTTGGTCCTACCTAACAAGGGTGCGTACTAATCCAGTCTGAATGGTGTCCTTATAAGGAGGGGAAATTTGGACACACAAAGAGGCACCAGGAGCTCAGAGGGACCACCAGGTGAAGCAGAAGCAGGAGAGAGGCCGTTTTCAAGCTAAAGACAGAGGGCCTGGGAAAAATCACTCAACTAGTCCCTTGATCCTGGGTTTCCAGCCTCCAGAACTGTAAGAAAATAAATTACTGTTGTTGAAGCCACCCATTTGTGGCATTTTGTAATAGCAAGTCCTGTAAACTAATGTGTTCTGTGTGGACAAACTTACTTAATTAGGAAGTACTAGAGTCAAAATCCAAAACCAGAGACAGACATTGAATCAGTTACTAATGTTTTCTTAGTGTTCACTCTTCTCTAGCTACTGTGTCCCTGTTTCAGCTTCACTTAGGGGCCTATCTCTAGATGAACAAAGAGCAAACTCTGTTCCTAGGACATTTCCTCTCTCTCTTTCTCTCTCTCTCTGAATAAAGACTTATAATTTTTACTTTCTTTTTTGATATGATTGCCTTATGCTTTTAAAAATATTTGTACATGAGTACAATTATCAGGTTACCTTGTTTGCATTTGTTAAAGTCTAAGTGGTAGTTGAGCCCTTCACCCAGGAGGTGCACCATGTTCCCCTACACTGTACCTGTTAGGTAAGAGCTTACAAACCCCCTGCCTTCTCCCCTAACCCTCTTGTCCCCCCACTTAAATTATGGCATATATATATACCATGCAATACTATTCAGCCATGAAAAGACAGACACTTTATATCTTTTGCATTTACCTTGGTGGATTTGGAGAACATCCTCTTACATAAACTATCACAAGAATGGAAAAGCAACCATCCAATGTACTGATATTTCTCCCTTTCAAATATTTATTTATTATTTTTCTCTATTGCACCAGGTAAGGCATCCAGTATGATATTGAACTGGGTGGTGATAGAGTGTCCCCACCTTTCCTTGTTCTGAATCTACTATGGACTGAATGCTTGTGTCCGCCTCAAAACTGGTGTGTTGATTTCCTAAGCCCCAGTATGGTGACATTAGAAGGTGGGGCCTTTGGGAGTTACTTTAGGTTCTGAGAATGGGACCTTCATGAATGGGATTAGTATCTTTGTAAAGGGACCCAGATGTTTTCTGGGCTGTCATTCCACTGTATAAGGATGCAGAGAGAAAACCAGGCTATCAAAAATTAGAAAATGAGCCTTCACCAGACACTGGGTTTTCCAGAACCTTTATTTTAAACTTTAGAACACTGGAAAATGGAGACACCAGCCTACAGTACCACGAGCGAGAAATACATTTTTGTTGTTTAAGCTGCTCAATCTATTGTAACTTGTTACACCAACTCAAACTGACTAAGTTAGAATTTTATACTTAAAAGTTTCTAGTCTCAGCTCGGCACCTGTGGCTCAAGCAGCTAAGGCACCACCCACATACACCTGAGCTGGCAGGTTCGTATCCAGCCCAGGGCCACCAAACAATGACAACTGCAACCAAAAAATAGCCGGGCATTATGGCAGGCACCTGTAGTCCCAGGTACTTGGGAGGCGGAGGCAGGAGAATCACTTGAGCCCAGGAGTTGGAGGTTGCTGTGAGCTGTGACGCCAGGGCACTCTACCCAGGGTGACAGCTTGAGGCTCTGTCTCAAAACAAACAAACAAAAAATGTTTCTAGTCTCTCACCTTTGAATAGGTTGAACACTATTCTATCGTGTATATAGATCACATTTTCATTCATCTGCTGAAAGATACTTAGGTTGATTTCATATCTTGACTATTGCGCATAGTATTGGAACAAACATGGGAATACAGATATCTCTTCAACATATTCATCTGAATTTATTTGCCATAGACCAGTGATAAATTGCTGGATCATGTGATAGTTTTATTTTTAGTTTTTTGAGAAACCTTCATACTATTTCCATAATGGATATATAATTTGCAATCCTACCAACAATGAATAAAGTTTCCCTTTTCTCTACATTTTGAAGTACGTTTGTTGTCACTTGTCTTTTTGATAATGATGATTCTAATGGGAGTAGGGTGATACTTCATACAGTTTTTATTTGCATTGTCCTAATAATGTTGAGTATTTTAATTCCTATGCTTGTTGGCCATTTGTATGTCATATTTGAGTAGTGTCTGTTCAGTTCTTTTCCCCATTTTTAAATTGGGAGCTGGGAGTAGCTTTTTTTATAGATCTTGTTTATGAAGTTCCTCACCATTCCTAATTTGCTGAGAATTATCAGCTAAGAAGTGATAAGAAATTGATAATGTAAATTAATCTATGCTTTGCAATATACATGACTACATTATTACTGAGAGAATTTAATATGTCAAAGAATCCATTTTAATTAATTTAACCAAAACACTACAGAAGTTCTTTGAACAATGTGTAAAATGCTGTAAAGATATTCTACATTGGTTATGGGTAGAACAATGGAAAGCATAGAATCAAGAGGTGGACAGAATTACTGGAGTACGTTCCAATGATCATGTTCTGTGAAAACTATCTTAAAATGCAATCAGACCTCAGTGCCTTTGGGATATTCCACCCAAGAGGATTTACCTCTTTTTTATACCCTAAATTGGCCCTACTGCTACTGTTATTTGGAAAGGTGTCCATGGACAGTCTGTTCACTAAGTTGTCAACCAATGTTACCCTGTTTACTCCTGATCTTTGGAAGTTTGTGTGGGGGGAAAGGAATGAGAATGCAGGAAGAAGGGTCTTATTGTCAACACTAGCTATAGAGAATCCACCTGTTTCAAGGCTATAGTGAACATCCACAGAGTATCTACCTAACTCATGCCGAGTTTTTTCTCTAGTACCTGCCCATCTCTCTGTTGACAATGTGAGCTATCAGCAGCCACTTCATATTGGGTTATTGCTTTCCAGGGACACGGGCAGATATTTGACAAAATCTAGTTCAATTTGTCTCCACTGCACTTATTTTCCAGGAAAACTGGGAGGATGTCGAAATGGTTCCTTTCTAAGTAGTTCAGCTTAAAAGTATGTGAGCTTGGGAACCATCAGGTAAACATCGTCGTTTCATGGTATTTATTAGAGAAAATGAGTATATCTAGGCTTGATGGAAGTGGAAGGGGGTGCTACAGGCAACCAAGGCAAGAAAAAATGAGAAACTGTAAACTTGTTGGCTTTCTTAGTCTTTGTGCTAGAAACATACTGAAGTCCAGCAAGTCCCATCTCTGACTCCTGTGATACTTCCATCTATCTATAGGTGACAACCCAAAAAAGAGGTGGACGTATTATATTTCTTCAAAACAAGAATTTCCTAAGCAATATAGTCTGCTAGATGCTGTGGGTGACAATGATCTTGGGTTGTCCAAAGGAATTTTGGTCTATTCGGAGAAGATATAGAAGCATCTTTCTTCCCGGCATCTTTTATGCCCACACAAATATGTGCAGTTTTCTCTTTATGTAGGTCTTAAGGATACACTATCCCTGTTGGGTTTTTCTTGGTTCTTCCTTCCCTATTGGCTCCTCCAGGTAAGGCATGGTGGAGAATCTATCTTCAAACTATAGAAAGAACAAACTAGGAAGTTTTTTCTTCATCTGCTTTTGACTGCTACACAGATAAAAGCAATGAGCTGAAATGTTAAGTCCTTGGGAAAATTCGAGCCAAGGTTGGGGTGGGATGTCTCTTCGACCAGGCTTATGAAAGGATCATATATCTCCTCGAACTGGGAGAGAGAATGAGAGAAGAAATATTCTCAGTTCAGTATGAAGAAAGACTCCTTGTTGACTGCAATGTCACTCTTTCATCCGTTTATATTCCGAGATCCTATTAATGGATGTGAGATAATCCACCGTCTTCCATGCTTTGTTCTTTTTAAATTACTATTAAAGAAAACTAGATGATCAAGACTGAAAACAAAGGGCAAAATTCATTTCTGAGCATGTCTTCATTGTCCTCTTCTCACCTTGACAGGGTAATCTGAATAATGATAATCACCACAGGATTCTTTTTTTTTTTTTTCAAATTGCTATTCCTGTGTAATTATTAGGGCTGCTGATACCATTCAACAACAATGAAATAATATCAAACAAAAACCCCACACATTTATGTATATGTAACAAGTTACAATGTCAAAATTAAATGAAAGGAGAGGTGCTGGGATCCAACTTCAGAGCTGCTCTTAAAGCTTCTCACAGCTCCAGTAAACACTGTGTAAGTGCCCTGTGAGGGCCTTTTTTAGGAAGACCATTAAGGAAGCAAATGAAACCATATGATGTGAATCTAGCATTGTTTCCTCTTCCTGAGTGAGCACCAGAGCATTAGAAGCTTAGATTTCTCATTAGCATAGCACAGACAGCAATTCTTATTCCTCTTTTGGCTTATCTCCTCTTCTTGTTCCCCATACACTTTTTAAAATTCTGCACTGAAGTATACTTTCCATCCAGTAAAATGCATATGTCATAATAGCACAAGCTGGACAGGTTTGTGTAACCAGCACCCAAATAAAAAGTCAGAACAGTCCTGCAAATCCATTCCTGTGTTCCCTTCCAGTTGCTTTTTCCACAGTGTAACCGATATTCCCACTCCTAACAGCATAGTTTAAATTTTGCCTGCTTTTTGGGTAATATATGCATTCATACACGATGTATACTTTTATGACTGGTTTCTATCTCTCAGTACTCTAGACAATCTTAAAAGCAGGTCTACCAAATTTATAAGACATTTAACTGAATCGGTGAATATATTCATTCCTGAAATCATTAATCCTGTTGCTCCTCACTAGACCTTTCCTTCTGTCTTCTGACTCTGGAAGGTAACTTTCATAACAGATATGGTATTTTGAGTGGCCTTTCATTGTATACACCTGACACGTGAACAGTACTAGGGTTAGTAATGCCAACCTCCTGCTCATTGAAAATGTATGTATGATTTTTCATTCCCTAATAACTCAATTAATAATAGCCTACTGGTGACTGGAAGCTTTATAGATAACAGTCAGTTAAAACATGTTTTGTATGCTGTATGTATTATGTACTGTATTCTTACAATAAAGTAAGCTAAGAAAAAAAGTCATAAAGAAAATAAGTAAAAGTAGATCAGCATAAAGGTCATCAACCTTGCTGTTTTTACATTGAATTAGATGGAGAAGGAAGAGAAGTACAAGTACACCTGCCCAGTTGAAATTTAGGCAGCTTGGCAACCTAGTTGTTCAGGGGTCAACTGTACTTAGCTTAAGGCAGCTAAGTGGAAACTTCCCATGAGGCTGTGTTTCAAGTATATCCCCAGCATCAACTCTTAGTTAAGCCAATGGTAAATCAACACTGGTAGATCAGTTTGAGGTCTGTTACCTACTTCAGTCATATCTCATCTTTTTCCTAACAGAAATTCACTAGTAAACTACATTTATTGCAAAGAGAACCCAACTCCTATTGTTTTGCTCCCTACTTTGTTTTATTATTTCTTTTTACTTCAACCACCATTTTTATAGATTGTGTAATTTTTTTTTTAATTTTTTTTTTTGAGACAGAGTCTCACTCAGTTGCCCTGGGGTTGAGTACCATGGTGTCATAGCTCACAGCGACCTCACAGTCTTGGGCTCAAGTGATTCTCTTGCCTCAGCCTACCTAGTTGGGACTACGGGTGCCTACCACAAGGCCCAGGTATTTTTTTTTTAGAGATTGGGTCTAACTTGCTCAGGCTGGTCTCAAACTCTCGAGTTCAGGTGACCAACCCATCTTGGTCTCCCAGAGTGCTAGGATGATAAGCATGAGCCACCGCGCCAGGCCTAGATGGTGTAATTCTTATCATCAAATACCTTTAATAATAAAGTGAAGGTACTTGCTGAGTACCTTCAATTACATACAGTGAAGTCACAAAGATAATGTTAAATTTGCAGATAGAAAGACTTTGTGACTAAGAGTTCACTCTCTGAAGTCACCAGGCCTTTTGGCAAATTGATGCCAGTTTCTCCAGAGCACTGAATCCACCTGTAGCCCTTTGACATCCGCCTCCAGGATTTTAGTCTAGTGTGAAGTATGCCATTAACCAACATGAGACATGTTGTATTAAACACTTATTTACTATTGGTACGATTGCACAGTAATACAGACATTTGGGGAAAAGTATGGAGAATCCTCAAAGAGTTAAACGTTGCCCTTCCATTTGACTCCACTTTCCTATTACTAAGTATCTACCCAGAAGGAAAAAAAAATATTTTCCCATAAAGATATTTGCACTCAAATGTTTACAGTAGCTCAACTTACAATTGCAAAGATGTGGAAACTGTACCATTGCCCATCAATCTGTGAATGAATTAACAAACTGTGGTATATATTCATGTATATACACACCCTGGAATATTATTCAAACATTGAAAAGATGAAAACTTTATACCCTTTATATTCTTCTAGATGGAGTTGCATAACATTCTCCATAGTAAGGTATCTCACAAATAGAAAAGCAATCATCCCATGTACTCAATACTGATTTGAAACTAATGTATGAACAAACAAAAGCCTGTATGAGAGAAAAACACAATCAAATTCAGGAAGGGGGTAGGAGGAAGGTAGGAGGAGCATTAGTAAGCTCCCACGGGGCATAACTTAGGGGTATATGGCACACTCTTTGGTGAAGGACTCAACTACAACTGGGACTTTACCTTACAAACACAAACAACGCAACTTAATTGTATATACCCTTATCTTAAGACAAGAAAAAGTTTGTGAACTCATCCTAGAAAAAGTTCTACATACCTCACTGCTGATTATCACTAGGTTACTCTCAAAGCACTCCCTTTGGGAAGCTATGCACCAAGGCCAGCATCTAGTCCACCTTTCAATGAAGTTTTTGAACTCTTTTTCTGTAATGGCCATTGAGCTGTCCTCACATTACATTTGATGTCCTGAATGAGATCAAGATGTCTTCCTTTTAATAGTTCCTTTATCTTCAGGTAAAGAAAAAAGCCATTGGTGGCCAGATTCAGTCAATAGGGAGGGTGTTCCAATACAGTTACTTGTTTACTGGGTAAACAAATAATAAAAGTAGTACATAGATAACATCTCTCAATACCTAGATAACATCTTTCAAAATGCCAATTTATTTGGCACCCCCAGTATGATCAGCAATAATTTACTAATGCCAGCAGAGTCCTCATGGCCTAATCACTTCTTTAACGTCCACATGCAACATGCAACAACAATAATAAATGCTGCAACATGTGAACATGACCGCAGCTGTGAGGCACTGATATACCACAGTTATGAAACCTCACTCAGTTGTTTGTACATTGCTGCCAAAGTAAGTGTCCAATGGCAAGTTTGAAAACTTAATTAT
>CAUYRH010051258.1:0-25669 GCA_963574655.1 Perodicticus potto
TTTTTTTGAGACAGAGCCTCAAGCTGTCACCCTGGATAGAGTGCTATGGCATCACAGCTCACAGCAACCTCCAATTCCTGGGCTCAAGCGAGTCTCCTGCCTCCGCCTCCCAAGTAGCTGGGACTACAGGCGCCCGCCACAGCGCCCGGCTATTTTTTGGTTGCAGCCATCATTGTTGTTCGGCGGGCCCGGGCTGGATTCGAACCCGCCAGCTCAGGTGTATGTGGCTGGCGCCTTAGCCCCTTGAGCCACAGGCGCCAAGCCAAAATTATTGATATTATTTGTTGTTTATACCACTAGACTGTTAGGTCCCATGTCCTGTCCACTTGTTATCTCCTACATCTAGACTGTATACCTAAGTGAGAATTTAGTAAATATTTGGATTTAAATAAATTAATGAATAGAAGCTACTAGTCCAATATAAATAATGGATTAGCTTGGATCCAGTAGATCAGTATATTTAATTGGTGTGCTTGCTTCGGCAGCACATATACTAAAATTGGCAACAATACTCCACTATTTCTGCACATGTGAGTTCTGTTTGTTAAGTCATACATGAATAGTTGGTTTCATATATAAAACATTCATACTCGGGCAGCGCCTATGGCTCAGTGGGTAGGGTGCCAGCCCCATATATCAAGGGTGGCAGGTTCGAACCCAGCCCTGGCCAAACTGCAACAAAAAAATAGCCAGGCGTTGTGGCAAGTGCCTGTAGTCCCAGCTACTTGGGAGGCTGAGGCAAGAGAATCACCTAAGCCCAAGAGGCTGGAGGTTGCTGTGAGCTGTGACACTACAGCACTCTACCAAGGACAACAAAGTGAGACTCTGTTTCTAAAACAAACAAAAAAAATTCATACCCTTGAACTTGGCACCTCTCAGAATCTTATCTGAAGTTTATGGGCTGGGTGTGGTGGCTCACCCCTATAATCCTAACACTCTGGGAGGACAAGGTGAGTTGATTGCCTGAGCTCACAGGTTTGAGAATAGCCTGAGCCAGAGTGAGACTCCACCTCTAAAAATAGCCAGGTGTTGTGGTAGGTGCCTATAATCCCAGCTACTCTTGTGGCTGAGGCAAGAGAATCGCTTGAGCCCAAGAGTTAGAGGTTGCTGTGAGCTGTGATGCCAGGGCATTCTACCCAGGTGACCAAGTGAGAGTCTGTCTCAAAACAACAAACGGGCTCGGCGCCTGTGGCTCAACGGGCTAAGGTGCCAGCCATGTGCACCTGAGCTGGCGGGTTCAAATCCAGCCTGGGCCCGCCAAACAATAATGACGGCTGCAACCAAAAAATAGCTGGGCATTGTGGTGGGTGCCTGTAGTCCCGGCTACTTGGGAGGTGGAGGCAGGAGACTCGCTTAAGCCCAGGAATTGGAGGTTGCTGTGAGCTGTGATGCCATCGCACTCTGTCCAGGGTGACAGCTTGAGGCTCTGTCTCAAAAAAAAAACAACCACACACAACTCTCTTCTATAACATCATCTCCCTCTTCCTACATTTTCAAACCTTTGGGAGTTTCTTTTCTTCGTCTTAAAAGAAATGAAGTTGTGACTGAGGACTCTACCACAGCCTCCTTAGTGGCTACTGCCCATTCTCTGATTCTCCACATCCTTCAGGATCTGGAGATGGGAACCAGTGTTCTCCTTGCTCCCAAATTATTACTCCTCCTCTTCTAACCTGACACTATTGCTCCTTTAAGGTTTCTGCTCCTGGCTATACCTCAGGGTTATGTGAGGAAGCACTGGTCATTCTTCCCTGTCCCAAGCTGACTGACACCTGGTTCAGTCTTCCATATCCTACCCATAATCATGGGTTTCCACCCCCAAGCAAGGATTCACCGCCCTAGCTCCCTTACTTTCTCTACTTAAATCACCTTAACTCTACCTCAAATTTCTTGTCTTAGCATGTTCTATGTTCTTGAACTTTTTTTTTCTTTTTAATTTTTGAGACAGAGTCTCACTTTGTCACCCTCAGTAGAGTGCAATGGCATCATAGCTAACAGCAACCTCAAATTCTTGGGCTCAAGAGATTCTCCTGCCTCAGCCTCCCAAATAGCTGAAACTATAGGTGCCTGCCTTAACACCCAATTATTTTTGAGATATAGAGTCTCACTCTTGCTCAGGCTGATCTGGAACCTGTGAGCTCAGGCAGTCCACCTGCCTCGGCCTCCCAGAGTGCTAGGGTTGCAGGTGTGAGCCACTGGCGCCCAACCCCAAACTTCTCAGTTCTTTTGTTTGTTTGTTTGTTTTGAGACTGAGCCTCAAGCTGTCTCCCTGGGTAGAGTGCTGTGGTGTCACAGCTCACAGCAACCTCCAACTCCTGGGTTCAAGCGATTCTCCTGTCTCCGCCTCCCAAGTAGCTGGGACTACAGGCACCCACCACAACGCCTCGCTATTTTTTGATTGCAGCTGTCATTGTTGTTTGGCAGGCCTGGGCTGGAATTGAACCCGCCAGCTCAGGTATATGTGCCTGGCACCTTAGCCCGCTTGAGCCATAGGCACTGAGCCAAACTTTTCAGTTTTTATTTATTTATTAATTTTTTCTTTTTTGGAGACAGAGCCTCAAGCTGTTGCCCTGGGTAGAGTACTGTGGCATCACAGCTCACAGCAACCTCCAACTCCTAGGCTCCAGAGATTCTCATGCCTCCACCTCCCAAGTAGCTGGGAGTGCAGGTGCCTGCCACAACGCCCAGCCATTTTTTGGTTGCAGCTGTCATTGTTGTTTGGCGGGCCCAGGCTGAATTCAAACCCGCCAGCTCAGGTGTATATGGCTAGCACCTTAGCCATTTGAGCCACAGGTGCCGAGCCAACTTTTCAGTTTTTAAATATAATATACTTTCTCTCAAAATTATGAAACATCAGGCGGTGCCTGTGGCTCAGTGAGTAGGGTGGCAGGTTCAAACCTCTCCCCAGCCAAACTGCAACCAAAAAATAGCCGGACTTTGTGGCAGGCAGGTGTAGTCCCAGCTACTTGAGAGGCTAAGGCAAAAGAATCGCCTAAGCCCAAGAGCTGGAGGTTGCTGTGAACTGTAAGGCCACGGCACTACCAAGGTCAACAAACCTTGTCTCTAAAAAAAAAAAAAAAAAAACTGAAACATCACATCATATTCATCCTGCCTGTACTCAAGCTTATCATTTTCTCCATCAACTTTATTTTTTTTATTAAATAAAAAAATTTTTTTGCAGACAGAGTATCACTGTACCACCCAGGTAGAGTGCTATGGTGTCATAGCCCGCAACAACCTCAAATTCTGGAGCTCAGGGCGCCACCTGTGGCTCAAAGGAGTGGGGCACTGGCCCCATATGCCAAAGGTGGTGTGTTCAAACCCAGCCCCGGCAGAAAAACTGCAAAAAAAAAAAAAAACTTTCTGGAACTCAATCATTCCCCTTGCCTCAGCCTCCCAGGTAGCTGGTACTACGGCACCTACCACAACACCCAGCTAGTTTTTTTCAATTTTAGTAGAGACGAGGTCTTGCTTTTGCTCAGGCTGGTCTTGAACTCCTCAACTTAATCCACCCACCTCAGCCACCCAGAGTGCTAGGATTATAGGTGTTAGCCACTGCACTTGGCCCTAAGGGCAGTTTTTGTTTTTATTTTTTTGTAGAGACAGAGTCTAACTTTATCGCCCTCGGTAGAATGCCGTGGTGTCACACAGCTCACAGCAACCTCCAGCTCCTGGGCTTAGGCGATTCTCTTGCCTCAGCCTCCCGAGTAGCTGGGACTACAGGCGCCCGCCACAATGCCCAGCTATTTTTCTGTTTTTGCAGTTCGGCCGAGGCCGGGTTTGAACCCGCCACCTTCAGTATATGGGGCCAGCGCCCTACTCGATGAGCCACAGGCACCGCTCCTAAGGGCAGTTTTTTTTTTTTTTGTTATAAAACTAAACATCTACCTTCAGATGACCTAACACTCTGAGGTCTTAGAGAAATGAAAACTTATGTTTACTTCAAAACCTGAACACAGGCTCGGCGCCTGTGGCTCAACGGGCTAAGGCACCAGCCACGTACACCTGAGCTGGCAGGTTCGAATCCAGCCCGGGCCCACCAAACAACAATGACGGCTGCAACCAAAAAAATGTTCGGGCGTTGTGGCGGGCGCCTGTGGTCCCAGCTACTTGGGAGGCAGAGGCAGGAGACTCGCTTGGGCCCAGGAATTGGAGGTTGCTGTGAGCTGTGATGCCATGGCACTCTACCCAGGGTGACAGCTTGAGACTCTGTCTCAAAAAAAAAAACAAAACCCGAACACAAATGGGCATGGCAGCTGTTTTTTTATGATAGCCCCACACTGGAGAAAGCCCAGTTGTTTTTTCAGCAGATGAATGGTAAACTGGTATATCCATACCATCGAATACTACTACTCAGCAATAAAAATAGAATTAACCATTGACATATACAACTTGGAATCTCCAGGTAATTAAACTGAGTGACAAAAGCTAGTCCTATAGGCTCAGTGCCTGTAGCTTAGCGGCTAGAGCGCCAGCCACATACACTGGAGCTGGCATGTTTGTATCCAGCCCCGGCCTGGCAAACAACAATGACAGCTACAACCAAAAAATATATATATATATCTGGGCATTGTGGCGGGCGACTGTAGTCCCAGCTACTCGGGAGGCTGAGGCAAGGGTATTGCCTAAGCCCAGGAGTTGGAGGTTGCTGTGAGCAGTGTGACAACACAACACTCTACCGAGGGCGATAAAGTAAGACTCTGTCTCTATAAGAAAAAAAAAGCTAGTCCCATAAGGTTACACACTGGGTTTGTTTTTTTGTTTGTTTGTTTTGAGACAGTCTCATTTTGTCGCCCTCAGTTGAGTGCCTTTGCGTCACAGCTCACAGCAACCTCAAACTCTTGTGCTCAAGTGATTCTCTCACTTGCCACATGCTCAGCTATTTTTAGAAACGGGGTCTTGCTCTTACTCAGGCTGCTTTTGAACCAGTGAATTCAGATTATATACTTTTCAAGTCCATTTATGTAATATTTTTAAAATGCCAACATTTTAGAAATGAAGAACAGATTAGTGTTTGGCAACAGTCAGGAATGAGGGGTTGTTGGTGGTAGATTTGATAAATGTGATTATAAAAATAAAGTACCATTAGGAATCCTGTGGAGAAGGAACTTGACTATGTTGATGAAAACAGGAACTAACACAAGATAAAATTGTATAGAACAAAAATACACATACATGAATCAACTGGGTAAGTCTGAATAAGATCTATAGGTGTAGGTTGTATCACATTTATATCCTGGTTATGATTCTGAACTATAGTTTTGCAAAATGTTACCTTTAGGCTCGGAGCCCTTAGCACAATGGTTACATATGGCACCGGCCACATGCACTGAGGCTGGTGGGTCCAAACCCTGCCCAGGCCTGCTAAACAGCAATAACAACTGATGAACAAAAAAACATCCAGGCGTTGGGGCAGGCGCCTATAGTCCCAGCTACTTGAGAGAATGAGGTAAGAGAATTGCTTAAGCCAAGAGTTTGAGGTTGCTGGGAGCTGTGACACCACGGCATTCTACCAAGGGTGACATAGTGAGACTCTGTCTCAAAAAACAAAACAAAATGTTACCTTTGGGGGAGACTAGGTGAAAAGTACATGGAATTTGCAGTATTTTTTTTTTTTGAGACCGAGTCTCACTTTGTCACCCTTTGTAGAGTACAGTAGTGTCATAACTCATAGAAACCTCAAATTCTTGGGCTCAAGGGATTCACTTGCCTCACCCTCCCAAGTAGCTGGGACTACAAGTGCCCACCATGACCCCCAGCTATTTTTAGAAACAGGTCTCGCTCTGCCTCAGGCTGGTCTTGAACCTGTGAGCTCAGGCAGTCCACCTGCCTTGGCCTCTCAGAGTGCTAGGATTACAGGCATGAGCCACTGCTCCTGGCCTCTGTGTTATTTCTCATATAACTACATGGGAACCTACAATTATCTCAGTAAAACTTTAATGGAAAAAACTAAAACTTTATATTAAGTGAAATAAACCAGTCACAAAGGACAAGTACTAGCTTGGTGCCTGTTGCACCGTGGTTACGGCTCCAGCCACATACACCTGGCTGGCGGGTTCAAACTCAGCCTGGGCCAGCTAATGACAACTACAACAGAAAAATAACCGGGTGTTGTGGCAAGTGCCTGTAGTCCCAGCTCCTTGGGAGGCTGAGACAAGAGAATTGCTGAAACCCAAGAGTTTGAGGTTGCTGTGAGCTGTGATGCCACGGCAGTTTACCTAGGGCGACATAGTGAGACTGTGTCTCAGAAAAAAAAAAAAGGACAAATACTTTATGATTCCACTTACATGAATTACCTAAAATAGTCAAATTCATATAGATAGCAAGTAGAATGGTGGTTACCAGGAACTAGGGAGAAAGGAGAATGGGGAGTTGCTGTTCATTGGTTATAGAGTGTCAGGTAGGGAAAATAAGAAAGTTCTGGAGGTGGGTAGTGGTGATGGTTGCACAACAGTGTGAATGTACTTAATGCTACTGAACTGTACACTTAAAGGTGGTTAAAATAGTAAATATTGTGTATATTTTACCACAATAAAAAATTAGGAATCAAAACGAAACATACTTCTCAGGTATTACTATTACCTATGCTAGTCATTCCAAAACAGTGACTTAACAAGGACTCACAGGCAGTCCCTGACTGATATACAACTCACATTTATGAATGGAGACTATTATAGGTAATAGGTAAATGTTCCTGTTCCTACTTACATATAGATTTAACTTAAGAACAAACTTACAGGGTGGCGCCTGTGGCTCAAGGAGTAGGGCACCAGCCCCATATACCGGAGGTGGCGGGTTCAAACCTGGCCCTGGCCAAAAACTGCAAAAAAAAAAAAAAGAACAAACTTACAGAACCTATCTCATTTGTAACCCAGATAGGTACTGCTTATATGTGTCTGAGGAATTTGGGATTTGAGGGGACTTAGCTAGGCAGTTCTCACTGGGGGTCTTTTACATGCATCAGAGAGGTCATCTGGAAAGGTTTTTTCCTCACAAGTATGCCTGTGGGCTGGGAAGATTCAAACACCTGAGCACTGAAACAGGCTTTGGGGGCCATCTCTGTCTTTCCATGGATCTCTCACCTGGTCTCTACGTGGCGTCTTCAGGGTACCTGGACTTGTCACGAGTGAAGGCGAGCCAGAGCATGTTTCACAAGAGAAACAGCAAAAATTGTACGCCATTTTCTTTTTTTTTTTGAGACAGAGTCTTACGTGGTCACCCTTGGCAGAATGCCGTGGTCATAGCTCACAGCAACCTCTAACTCGGGCTCAAGCGATTCTTTTGCTTCAGCCTCCCAAGTAGCTGGGACTCCAGGCACCTGCCACAACATTCAGCTATTTTTAGAGATGAGGTCTTTCTCTGGCTTAGTCTGTTCTCAAACCTGTGAGCTCAGGACAATCCACCTACCTTGGCCTCCCAGAGTGCTAGGATTACAGGCGTGAGCCACCATGCCCTTTTCTAACCTATGCTGCTACATCCACTTTGTTATATTCGTCAAGCAGTCACCATGACCTGCTCAGGCCAAAGGGGAGAGGTGTGGACTCCACTTTTTGGTGCAAGGATAGTCAAGGAATTAGTAGCTTTGTTTTAAAACCACCACAAGTACTTAGAGAAAGGAGGAAAAGTCAGTAAAAGTTTTGTTGTAACAATTTTTATTCTCATTTATACTGTAGCAGGCTTGCCAAGTTTCTTATTATGAGAATGTATTATCACAATGAGAAAGGAAGTATTTTATTTTTAAAAGGGTACTATTAACAGTTCATCATCAGGATCTCACTGGATTGTGGAGCTCTATTAATATTTCTGAGGAAGCTGTCCAGGATTAGCTGGGGTCCTAACAGAGTGAAATAATTTACCTGGTTAGGGATCTAATTGGCAGCTTTGGCCCCTGTAACAGTGGAAGGTAGGCTTAACACACCTTTTGCTTCTGACCCTTTGTGGTAATATTCTTTAAGTTAAAAGCTTCTTTTTATCTCTGCACTTAGGCTAGAAGAAAGGTGATAACTGTCCCTTTCCCCAAACTAACTCCTAAGGTCACACAAATAACAATGCTATGTTTTGTTTGTTTTTGAGACAATCTCACTTTGTCGCCCTGGGTAGAGTGCCATGGTGTCAGAGTTCACAGCAACCTCCAACTCCTGGGCATAAGTGATTCTCTTGCCTCAGCCTCCCAAGTAGCTGGGACTATAGGCACCCACCACAATGCCTGGCTGTTCTTTTATTATTATTGTTCAAACCAGGTTCAAACCACCAGCCCTGGTGCATGTGGCTCGTGCCCTTATCACTGAGCTGGCACCAAGCCAGCCTGGCAATATTTTTTGAGACAGGGACTCGCTCTGGCTCAGGCTGGTCTCCAACCTGTGAGCTCAAGCATTTCACCAGCCTCGGCCTCCCAGAGTGCTAGGATTAGGCATGAGCCACCATGCCTGGCCATAACAATGCTGTGTTAAAGATTTACAGGAACTGGCTCGGCGCCTGTGGCTCAATGGGCTAAGGCGCCAGCCACATACACCTGAGCTGGCGGGTTCGAATCCAGCCTAGGCCCGCCAAACAACAATGATGGCTGCAGCCAAAAAATGGTCGGGCGTTGTGGTGGGCGCCTATAGTCCCAGCTAGTTGGGAGGCTGAGGCAGGAGACTCGCTTGAGCCCAGGAATTGGAGGTTGCTGTGATCTGTGATGCCACAGCACTCTATCCAGGGCGACAGCTTGAGGCTCTGTCTCAAAAAAAAAAGAAAAATAGATTTACAGGAACATTGTGACCTGACCTACTCATGCAAAATTAACTGATCAAGAGCAAAGACATTTATTTTACAACCTTCTCAAATCCTCACTGATATCCAGATGTCTGCGGGCCTTGGTTTACCTCTTACAACTCCCCCTCCCTCCTTAATTTAATAAGGGACCTAAAATTCATACTTAATATAGTTCTTTAGAACATTAACCCACCCACAGTCTTCTCAGTTTACTGGCTCTCTGAATAAAAGTCACTTTCCTGCTGCAACACTTTGTCTCTTGACATATTGGCTGTCCACTCTGAGTGATAATGAGCTTGGATTTGGTTACATCCCCAACTGAGTTTGTCTTAAATTAGATACTAATTTGCTACCCTTAATAGTCTATCCAGAAAGCCTCACTTTATTCCAAATGTATATCCAATCAACTGGCCCTAGCAATTGTCCTTGGCATTGCAGTAAATAGGTTGGGATCCATGCACAGATACACATACATATGTACCTATATAGCTATAGTCTTGGGGTCTCACAGGATCTAAATAAAAATGGGAATGTTAAGGAATAGAGGGAACAGGGCCCAATATGGTGCCTTGAATGGACAATAGTACCTTTAAATTTTTAATCTAAGGAGAGACTCTACCTGAGTGACACTTAGCACTACAAAAAGGAATGTTGAGAAGGTACTGGAAGCCCCTTTCTTAAACACCTCCTGAAGGCCAATGCTTTAAGTAGTCTAGTTTTTTTCTGTTTTGGACACACTGAATTCTTGGTTGGTTAAGTATCTTAACTAATTCACAAAAAAATCCACTCCTCTTATGATAAGATGTGATTTCACACCTACAATACAGGAATAAACTAGAAATATTTTTAGGGAAATTGAACCCCACAGAAAGTTTGAGATAGGACTGGAACTCAGGTTTCCTGGTTCCTGAATTTAGATTCCTAACTTTCTTTTTTGGAAACAGAGTCTCACTCCGTTGCCCTCAGTAGAGTGCCATGGAGTCATGGCTCACAGAGACCTCAAACTGTTGGGCTCAAGTGATCCCCTTGCTTCAGTCTCCTGAGTAGCTGGGACTACAGGTGCCCCCCACAATGCCCTGGCTATTTTTAGAGGGGGTCTTGCTCTGACTCAGGCTTCTCTGGAACTCCTTAGCTCAGGCAATCCACCTGCCTTAGCCTCCCAGAATGCTAGGATCACAGGCGTGAGCCACCATGCCCAGTCTTAGAGTCCTAACTTTCTTTGCCTCTGTTGTTCCTGTTTTCATTTAGTGCAAAACGAATCATTAGGGACACATTTAAGTATCAGATGAGGCAAAAAGAGTGACTGGAAGGCCGGGCATGGTGATTGACACCTGTAATCCTGCACTCTGGGAGGCTGAGGTGGAAGGAAGGATCACTTGAGCTCAGGAGTTCAAAACCAGCCTGAGCAAGAGCAAAATCTCAGCCCTACTAAAAATAGGAAAAATTAGCCAAGCATCATGGCTCATACCTGTAGTCCCAGCTATTCAGGAGGCTGAGGCAGGATGATTGCTTAAGCCCAGGAGTTTGAGGTTGCTGTGAGCTATGATGATGCCACTCCATTCTAACCATGGTGACCTTGCCTCAAAAAAAAAAGAGAAAGGCACCTATGGCTCAAAGGAGTAGGACACCAGCCCTGTATACCAGAGGTGGTGAGTTCAAACCTGGCCCCAGCCAAAACTGCAAAAAAAAAAAAAAAAAAAAAGGAAGAAGAAGAGTGTAATAACAATATAACAGAGCAGATGGTCATATTTTGATATTTTCTTATGTCCTTGGATGATGTCTCAGTTGATGCAGCAATGGCACTGCACAGGTATTTGTTTTAATATACCAGTGCTGATGCAGTCATGGTGCCTCACACCTATAATCCTACACTTTGGAAGGCTGAGGTGGCTGGATTGCCTGAGCTCAGGAGTTTGAGACCAGCAAAAATTAGTTGGACACAGTGGCAGGCGCCTGTAGTCCCAGCTACTTGGGAGGATGAGGCAAGAGAATCACTTGAGCCCAAGAGTTGAGGTTGCTGTGAGCTATGATGATATCATGGCACTCTAGACTGGGCAGTAGAGTGAGACTCTTGTCTTACAAAAATAAATAAACCAGTGCTGGCTGGGTGTGGTAGTAGCATTCTAGGAGGCCACGGCGGGTGGATTGCTTGAGCTCAGGAGTTTGAGACCAGCCTGAGCAAGAGTGAGACCCCCATCTCTAAAAATAGCCATGCATTGTGGTGGACACCTATTGTCCCAGCTACTTGGGAAGCTGAGGCAAGAAGATCTCTTGAGCCTAAGAGTTTGAGGTTATTGTGAGCTATGACACCATGGCACTCTACCAAGGATGACAAGTAAAACTATGTCTCAAAAAGGAAAAAAAAAACTATGCGCAGCGTCTGCCGGCACCATATGCCAGAGGTGGCAGATTCAAACCCCAGCCCTGGCCAAAAACTGCCAAAAAAAAAAAAAAGGCATAAACTTTCATTTTATCTTCTTAGGAGAGAGGGGCTGGGCATAGTGGCTCATGCCTATAATCCTAGCACTCTGGAAGGCTGAGGCAGGTGGATTGCTGGAGACCAGCCTGAGCAAAAGTGAGACCCCATCTCTACTAAAAATAGAAAAACAAGCAGTCTCAACTACTCTGAAGCAAGAAGATCAATTGAGCCCAAAGGGTGGATGTTGCTATGAACTATGACAACATAAAGGCACTTTACCCAGGGTAACAGAGACAGACTCTGTCAAAAAAAAAAAAAAAGGGCGGCGCCTGTGGCTGAAAGGAGTAGGGCACCAGCACCATATGCCAGAGGTGGCAGGTTCAAACCCAGCCTCCACCAAAAACTACAAAAAAAAAAAAAAAAAAGGTGGCTCGGTGCCTGTGGCTCAGCGGGCTAAGGCGCCAGCCACGTACACCTGAGCTGGCAGGTTCGAATCCAGCCCGGGCCCACCAAACAACAATGACGGCTGCAACCAAAAATGGCTGGGCGTTGTGGCGGGCGCCTGTAGTCCCAGCTACTTGGGAGACAGAGGCAGGAGACACGCTTGAGCCCAGGAATTGGAGGTTGCTATGAGCTGTGATGCCATGGCACTCTACCCAGAGTGACAGCTTGAGGCTCTGTCTCAAAAAAAAAAAAAAAAGGAGCTGGTCAGGCATTGGGGCTCATACCCGTAACCCTAGGACTTTGGGAGGCTAAGGCAGGTAGTTTGTCTGAGCTCAGGAGTTCAAGACCAGCCTGAATGAAAACAAGCCCTGGTCTCCAAAAAAAAAAAAAAAAAAGGCCTGGTGTTGTCATGGGCACCTGTAGTCCCAGCTACTTGGGAGGCTGAGGCAAGAGAGTTGCTTAAACCCAAGAGTTTGAGGTTGTTGTGAGCTGTGATGCTATGGCATTCTACCCAGGGTGACAAAGTGAGATTATGGCTCAAAATAAAAAAAATTAAAAAAAGGAGCTGGGTGCTCATGAATACAGTGGCTCATGTCAGTATTTCTAGCACTTGGGAGGCTGAGGCAAGGGAATCACTTGACCCCAAGAGGATGAGTTTGATGTGAGCTATTACACCATGCACTCTACCAAGGGAGACAAGTGAGACTCTGTCTCAAAAAAGAGACAGATGGGGTAAGAGAGTGAAGTAGAAGAGAACAGGGTGACATCCCAGTGAAAGACAGGAAGAATACCTACAGTGAGATTAAGCAGCTGCTGAATTTAAGGGAAACAAAGAGAAAAAAGATAATTGCAGCCAAATTCACAGGGTACTGTGAATGTTGTATGCACTTTTCCTCCAGCAGAATGATAAGCAGCTGCCTTTCCACTGGGGACAGATATGACAGGTGTTTCTGATCTTCCTGTTGATTCTGTTCTGAAACATCATTTTGGGCAAAGTCTGAGGCCAGAAGATGGCATCCTATTGTTCATCCTGGGCAGACTCAGGAACCTTTGAGGCTACAGGAACAAATTGTAAAAGACAAGGAGCTGGTGAATATAAAGAGAAGAATTTAAATGTCCATTCTGTTTGCTCTTTTCAGTGGTTTGTGAAAAATGGAACTCCCCAGGGTGCCTGCTAGAAAGTTGGCTAGACAGAAAAAGCAAGCTGAGAGCACCAGGAGCTTGATTTTTTTGCCTGATTTTTTTTTCTTTTGCCTATACTGAAAAAATAAGAGTCAACAATCCTTCTGCCATTTTGCTATGAAGACCAACCATCCTTTCGCACTTATTTTTTTTTCCCTGTTCCTGCTAGGGAACTGTATAAAGTGTAGGTACAATGGGAATGATGATGTCACTTGGGCACTTCAACTCTTATGTTCTTTATATTGTCTCCACTGCAGCTTTTCCTTCCCTCCATGAGAAAGAAGCCAGCTCTGGCTGATGGCAGCAATCCTGATGGTGATCTCCTCCAGGAACACTGGCTGGTTGATGACATGTTCATCTTTGAGAACGTTGGCTTCACCAAGGATGTGGGCAACATCAAGTTTCTGGTCTGTGCAGACTGTGAAATTGGACCAATTGGCTGGCATTGCCTAGATGACAAGAACAGTTTTTATGTGGCCTTGGAACGGGTTTCCCATGAGTAACTGAGGGGAGGGGGACTCAGCTCTACCCCCAAATATAAAACTACTCCCCACAAGAACTGGCATTTAACCTGATGTAACTGTTTTACTGCCTTTATCTTCGTGCTAATATAAATGAGTACCAACATGTTCACTTTTCATGTAGAGGGTTTATCCTGCTTTCTTAAGGCTTCAAGTACTTGCCTGCCTCTTGTTTAGTTCACTTTGCATCACAACATTTCCTAATCTCCCTTTTCCCCCAGTTTTGGGACACTGTCTTGCCTCCACAAATCTAATCTCATCCTTAGCATCCTGCCTACTGTTTATTTTGCCCAGGGGCTCCCTTTTTTCTTGCTGTAGAAAAACAGTCTTCAAACTTCTAGCCATGACAAAAGATGTTTTTTTTTTTTTGAGATAGAGCCTCAAGCTATCACCCTGGGTAGAGTGCTGTGGCATCATAGCTCACAGCAACCTCCAATTCCTGGGCTCAAGCAAGTCTCCTGCCTCCACGTCCCAAGTAGCTGGGACTACAGGTGACCACCACAACGCCCGGCTATTTTTTGGTTGCAGCCTCGTTGTTTGGCAGGCCGGGCTGGATTCGAACCCGCCAGCTCAGGTGTACGTGGCTGGCGCCTTAGCCCGTTGAGCCACAGGCGCTGAGCCAACAAAAGATGTTTGTATGCTGATAATTTAAACTCCATCTTTTTCTCTCTCAATCAAGAAAGCATACAGATACATAAGCATGATTTTTTTGTATAGTTATGTTATGTACAGTAATTGTTTTCTCTTTTTTTTTTTGAGACAGAGTCTCATTTTGTCGGCCTCAGTAGAGTGTCATAGCTCACAGGAACCTCAAACTCTTGGGCTCAAGCAATTCTCTTGCCTCAGTCTCCCAAGTAGCTGGGACTACAGGAGCCTGCCACAATGGCTGACTATTTTTAGACACAAGGTCTTGCTCTGGCTCAGGCTGGTCTTGAACCTGTGAGCTCAGGCAATTCACCCACCTCGGCCTCCCAGAGTTAAGGGATTACAGGCATGAGTGACCATGACCAGCCCTGCAGTAATTTTTTTCCGAAAGAAAAGCATTTACAAACTTCAATTTTTTTTTTTTTTTTTGAGACAGAGTCTTAATTTGTCACCCTTGGCAGAGTGCCGTGGCGTCAAAGCTTACAGCAACCTCGAACCCTTGGGCTTAAGCAGTTCTCTTGCCTCAGCCTCCCAAGTAGCTGAGACTACAGGCGTCAACCATGACACCTGGCTACTTTTTTCGTTGTAGTTGTCTTTGTTGTTTGGCAGGCTCTGGGCTGAGTTCAAACCGCCAGCTCCCATGTATGTGGCCAGCACCCTAACCATTGAGCTACAGGCGCTGAGCCTAAACTTCAATATTTAAATCACTAGTCAGAAACATTATTTTGGACACATCTCCAATACCTTGTTTGAGAGACTCTGCTCTAGGTTGACGGTAACATTTTATTGTAAAGATGAATGTGGTCCCACTTCCCTTCAAACCTTGATGTGATTTCTTTGTCTTAGTTCCTCATTGCTACAGACTGTAAGTTGAGAATCAGATTTTTTTCTTTCTTGTTTTTTTTTTGTGTGGGGGGAGTGGGCTGGAGTTGGGGGGTACAGAGTCTCAGTCTGTTTTCTAGGCTAGAGGGCCATGGTGTCAGCCTAGTTCACAGCAACATCAAATTCCTGGGTTCAAGCAATCCTGCCTCAGCCTTCCAAGTAGCTGGGTCTATAGGTGCCCACCATAATGCCTGGCTAATTTTTCTTTTCTTTTTTTTTTTTTTCTTTTAAGTAGAGCCAGAATCTTGCTCTTGCTCAGGTTGGTTTCAAACTCCTGAGCTCAATGGATCTTCTGGAGTGAGCCACTGTGCGCAGCCAAGAATCAGATTTTTGAACCCATCTGGCAGCCACTCAAGGAAAACTCAGTGCTAGCTGTTTCCTCAAGCTCTTGGAATCTGAATGGAAGATGAAGGATAAATATGAGGGATAAAAGCCTTTGCCAAGGGCGGCGCCTGTGACTCAGTGAGTAGGGCGCCAGCCCCACATACTGAGGGTGGCGGGTTCAAACCTGGCCCCAGCCAAATTGCCACAAAAAATAGCCGGGCATTGTGGCGGGTGCCTGTAGTCCCAGCTACTGGGGAGGCTGAGGCAAGAGAATTGCCTAAACCTGGGAGTTGGAGGTTGCTGTGAGCTGTGACACCACAGCACTCTACCGAGGGCAGTAAAGTGAGACTCTGTCTCCAAAAAAAAAAGCCTTTGCCAAATCATCAAAAGTTTATTGGTGGGCGGCACCTGTGGCTCATTGAGTAGGGCACCAGCCCCATATACCGAAGGTGGCAGGTTCAAACCCGACCTTGGCCGAACTGCAAAACAGAAAAATAGCCAGGTGTTGTGGCAGGCGCCTGTAGTCCGAGCTACTCAGGAGGCTGAGACAAGAGAATCACCTAAGCCCACAAGTTGGAGGTTTCTGTGAGCTGTGTGACGCGCCACGTCACTCTACCGAGGGCGATAAAGTGAGACTTTGTCTCAACAACAAAAAAAAAAGTTTATTGGTTTGTCTCAACTGGACAGATAAGACAAAGTCTTTGTTTTTCCTTTGTTCTCAGGAAGACTTTTTTTTTCTGAGACAGTCTCACTCTATCCCCCTGAGTAGAGTGCTGTGGCATCTTCATAGCTCATAGCAACCTCAATCTCTTGGGCTTGAACAATGGTCTTGCCTCAGGCTCCTGAATAGCTGGAACTACAGGTGTGCACTACCACACCGGCTAGTTTTTCTTTTTTGAGTAGAGACAGGGTCTTACTCTTGCTCAGACTGTTCTCAGACTCCTGAGCTCAAGCGATTTACCCACCTCAGCGTTACAGAGTGCTAGGATTACAGATGTGAGCCACTGCACCTGGCTTTTAGGAAGACTTCTTTTAATGGATAATATCTACATTTACTGAACCTACTAAGCACAGTTTCAGTTCAGCTGTCATCTATACCAACCTAAAATACAAACTTTTCATCCAAAAGCTTCTATTTCTATAGCTGCAGTGTTGTTCTAACAGTTTGATGTTATGAAACTTACTTAAGTCTCCAATGTGATTTCCAAGTATTCTGTCCTTTCTCTTGTGAAATGACTCACCATCTTAAAAGGAATCTGTATAACTGGATTTCAGGTACCTTTCTGTATTCCTACCTCTAAGATTCAGGAGGCCTAAAATTGAAATAAAGAGTAAATAGAGACCTTACCATATGAAGTCCTTTAACTGGCATCTGTTTTCCTTCACTCCAAAACTTTCTAAGGGCTTCACATTAAAGTGCAGGCCTTGGGAACAGTTTTCAATCCGCCTATTCCACTAGAAAACTGCCTTTTTCTCAGTAAACGTGAATGAGTTTCAGTAGAAAATGAGAGAACTGGCTCAGCACCTGTAGCATAGTGGTTACAGTGCCAGCCACATACACCGAAGGTGGTGGGTTCAAACCTAGTCTGGGCCAGCTAAACAACTACAACAAAAATAGCTGGGCACTGTGGCAGGCACCTGTAGTCCCAGCTACTTGGGAGGCTGAGGCAAGAGAATCGCTTAAGCCCAAGTGTCTCAAAAAAAAAAATGAGAGAACTATGTTTTCCAGACACATGGTCAGTTGTATGTCATTATGGTATTTGCAAAAAAACTGAGAATTACTTACTCAGGTCAGAAGGAACAAAACCAAGTAGATGCCTCTAGGGGCATATAGCCCCTCACATCACAAGCCAAAACCTAAGCTAAGCATTTTTAAAAAATAGGCTTTAACTTTTGCTTCTTTTTAAATTATAGAAATAGTTTATGTTCAGATTCAAAAATGAGTATAGGCTCGGCACCTGTAGCTCAAATGGCTAGGGTACCAGCCACATACACCAGAGCTGGTGGGTTCAAATCCAGCCTGGGCCTGCCAAACAACAGTGACAACTACAACCAAAAAATAGCCGGGCGTTGTGGCGGGCGCCTTTAGTCCCAGCTACTTGGGAGGCTGAGGCAAGAGGATTGCTTAAGCTCAGGAGTTGGAAGTTGCTGAGAGCTGTGACTCCAGGGCATTCTACCCTGGGTGACAGCTTGAGACTCTGTCTCAAAAAAAAAAGGTATAGGGCGGCACCTGTGGCTCATTGAGTAGAGTGTCGGCCCCATATACCAAAGGTGACGGGTTCAAACCCAGCCTCGGCCAAACTGTAAAAACAGAAAAATAGCCGGGCATTGTGGCAGGCGCCTTAGTCCCAGCTACTCAGGAGGCTGCGGCAAGAGAATCGCCTAAGCCCAGGAGTTGGAGGTTGCTGTGAGCTGTGTAATGCCACAGCACTCTACCGAGGGCGGTAAAGTGAGACTCCGTCTCTACAAAAAAAAAGGTATAAAATTTTTTTTAATTACCCATATGTTTACCATCCAGAGATTGTCAATGGTAATGTGGTATATATCATTCTCTGTTTTTCTATGTGTATACAGAAACGTGTGTTTTTTAAAACAAATAGAAGATCATACTGTACTCTTTTATAACTTGCTTTTCTATTTAATAGGGTGAAATCTTCTCATGTCAGTAGATACCCATCTGTGTGCACCATTGTTATTAGTATTCCATTATATTGCTGTACTATAATTTATTTAACAATCCACTATTAAGTTGTCTCTAGTTTCTTATAAACAATGATATACCATGCAACCTTATAGTTAAATCTGTATCCACATTTTTAATTATTTCCTTGGCATACATCATTAGACATGGAATTGCAGAGTATGCGCTTTTTCAAAGGTTTGGGGTATTGACACATATTCCCCAAAAAACTGTGCTAATTTGCCCTCCTTCAGAGCATTTGTTTCTCTGGACCCTTACTAACACTAAGTATTTTTTTTTAAAAATTTGCTGTTGCTATGAAGGAATACCTAAAAAAACAAAATAAGAATTTGCCACTTTAATAGAAAATATAGTATCTCATTGTTTTAATTTGTATTTCTTAATTTCCACTGAAATTTTTATATACTTATCATTTGTATTTTATATTTTTTTTTTTGAGAATTGCCAAATATTGTTGCCTGAGTAGCCGAAAATATCAAGATGCTATTCTGCCTTTCCAGTTTGATTTGAAAGAAATAAAGGCATATAAACAGTGAAAATTAGATTCCTGCGTGTCCTTGGGAAGAATATATAATTTGATAAACAGAAGAGAGCTGAAACCTGAACCTGAGGGTTTGGCTTGAGGTCTGCCAGCTAATTAACTAGTCTACTGTAAAATGCAAATGCCATTTGTTCATTCCCCTCATACATAATAGGCTGTTAATAAATACTTGGGAGTCAGCTAACTGCTGTTTATTCTGGGTAACCAGTGCTTGCTTCTGTGAGTATAGCAACCTGCAGTTTTGATTAGGGAGAGCAATTGATTTTGCCAATGCCTGCTGTTTCTACAAATTGTCTTTCTTTTTTTTGACAAAGACTCAAAGATGGATGATGGCATACTGACATTTTATATATTTTTACCATATCATATATGATACTACTCAAGTAATTCTGCCATACAACCAATGACTTCTTTTCCTGGTAATGGTAGATCATTTGGACTGGCCATCTCACTGAGGGCAACTAGAAAGGCTAGACAAAATACTGTTCCAGGCTCGGCGCCTGTGGCTCAACGGGCTAAGGCACCAGCCACGTACACCTGAGCTGGCGGGTTCAAATCCAGCTGGGCCCGCCAAACAACAATGATGCCTGCAACCAAAAAATGGCCGGGCGTTGTGGCGGGCGCCTGTAGTCCCAGCTACTTGGGAGGCAGAGGCAGGAGACTCATTTGAACCCAGGAATTGGAGGTTGCTGTGAGCTGGGATGCCACAGCACTCCACCCAGGGTGACAGCTTGAGGCTCTGTCACAAAAAAAAAAAAAAAAAAAAATGGCTCAGAGCCTGTGGCTCAAGTGGCTAAGGCGCCCGCCATGTACACCTGAGCTGGCGTGTTCGAATCCAGCCCGGGCCCACCGAACAACAATGATGGCTACAACCAAAAAATGGCCAGGCATTGTGGCAGGTGCCTGTAGTCCCAGCTACTTGGGAGGCGGAGACAGGACACTCGCTTGAGCCCAGGAATTGAAGGTTGCTGTGAGTTGTGATGCCATCGCACTCTATCCAGGGTGACAACTTGAGGCTCTGTCTCAAAAAAAAAAAAAAGAAAGAAAGACAATTGCCTCAGCCCAAGAATTGGAGGTTGATTTGAGCTTTGATGCCACAGCACTCTATTGAGGGCGAGAAAATGAAACTGTCTCAAAGAACAAAAGAAAAAAAAAAGAATCCTACAGTGTCCCAGTGTGAGTCACCACACCCAGCCCTCCTCTACCACATTTTAATACTTCAATAAATAGTTGTGGAGGGAATTTAAAATAAACTCTGCTGAATGCTATATTATTTTAATGGAACTAATATGATATAAAGTAGTTTACCAGGCATTGTGGAGGGCTCCTGTAGTCCCAGCTACTGGGGAGGCTGAGGCAAGAGAATCGCTTAAGCCCAAGAGTTTGAGGTGCTATGTGCTGTGATGCCACGGCACCCTACCCAGGGTGACAAAGTGAAATTGTGTCAAGAAAAAAAAAAAAAGAAGGCTTGGCACCTATGGCTCAACGGGCTAAGACACCAGCCACATACACCTGAGCTGGTGGGTTCGAATCCAGCCCGGGCCCGCCAAACAACAATGACGGCTGCAACCAAAAAATGGCCGGGCGTTGTGGTGGGCGCCTGTAGTCCTAGCTGTTTGGGAGGCGGAGGCAGGAGACTCGTTTGAGTCCAGGAATTGGAGGTTTCTGTGAGCTGTGATGCCATGACACTCTATCCAGGGTGACAGCTTGAGGCTCTGTCTCAAAAAAAAAAATCCTAAACTCAACACCATTGTCTCTTCCTTGCTCTACCCCATTAAGGATTCATTCCACCTGCTGGTAGAGTCTGCCCAGTTTAAAACATCCTTCCATTCCGGCTCAGCGCCCATTGCACAGTGGTTATGGTGCCAACCACATACACCAAAGTTGGCAGATTCGAACACAGCCCTGGCCAGCTGAACACCAATGACAACTGCAACAAAAAATAGCTGGGCGTTGTGGCAGGCGCCTGTAGTCCCAGCTACTTGGGAGGCTTAGGCAAGAGAATCACTTAAGCCCAGGAGTTTGAGGTTGCTGTGAGCTGTGACATCACTGCACTCTACCGAGGTCGACATAGTGAAACTCTGTCTAAAAAAAAAAAAATCCTTCCATTCCTCTACTGAATAGAGTCAACTTCAACCCAGGAATTATAAATGCATATGAAACAGTGATATCTTCAGTGTTATTTCTGGGAATTAGACAAACCCCCCCTCTCTTGGCAGTATACTTCTTTATATCACACCTATTAAAACTAATCCTCTTATAAGGCATTTGGATTTATTCCTATTTTGTAGACTGCCTCCAAGTTTAGGTCTTTATTTCTAACTTTTCCTCCTCCTCTTCCTTTTTATCACTCTACTTATCTCAACTCCCCTGCCACTGCAGATACAGCATTTTCACACATCTCTGGAGGAATTCAGAAGAATCCAAATTTCTGTGCTTGCTTCAGCAACACACATGAAAATTGGAACAGTCCAGGGAAGATTAGCATGGCCTCTGTGCAAAGATTACTGGAAATTTTTGAAGCATTCCACATTTAAAAAAAAATTCCAAAGTTTAGAGAATCCCAAGTCATTTCTAGTTTTTAAGGTGTCTAAAGCAGTGTTATTCAACCCTTTTTATCTCACGGCATGCTTGAACTTATAGTTAAACTTCCATGGCACACTTAAATTATGTTGATTAAAAAAAAAAAGAGTGATAAAAAAAAAGTTTAAAAAAAAAAAAGAAAAAAAAGAGTGAAAAAAAGAATATACTTATTGTGCTTTAAACTTTTTTTTTTTTTTTTAAGAGACACAGTCTTACTTTGTTGCCTGGGTAGAGTGCTTTGGCGTTACAGCTCACAGCAACCTCCAGCTCCTGGGCTTAGGTGATTCTCTTACCTCAGCCTCCCGAGTAGCTGGGACTACAGGCGCCGCCACAACGCCTGGCTATTTTTTTGTTGCAGTTTGTCAGGGGCCGGGTTCGAACCTGCCACCCTCGGTATATGGGGCTGATGCCCTACTCACTGAGCCACAGGTGCCACCCTTTTTTTTTTCTTTTTTTTCTTTTTTTTTTTTTTGAGACAGAGCCTCAAGCTGTCACCCTAGATAGAGTGCTGTGGCATCACAGCTCACAGCCACCTCCAAGGCCTTGGCTCAAGCGAGTCTCCTGCCTCCGCCTCCCAAGCAGCTGGGACTACAGGCGCCTGCCACAACGCCCGGCCATTTTTTGGTTGTCATTGTTGTTTGGCAGCCTGGGCTGGATTCAAACCCACCAACTCAGATGTGTGTGGCTGGTGCCTTAGCCACTTGAGCCACAGGCGCCCAGCCGAGGATTTTTTTGTTTTTGAGACAAGGTCACCCTCTGTTACCTGTGCTTGAGTGCGGTGGTTATCATTGTAGCTCATTGCAACCTCAAACTCCTGGCCTCAAATGTTCCTCCTGCCTCAGCCTCCCAAGTAGCTGGGACTATAAGCACCTCACCAGGCCTTGCTTATTTTTTCTATTTTTTGGAGAGGTGGGTTTCACCTGTGTTGCTTAGTCTGGTCTTGAATTCCTGGCCGCAATATTTCTTCCTTGGCTTCCCACAGTGCTGGTATTACAGGTGTGAGCCACCGTGCCTGGCCAAGTTTATGATTTTTCAGGATTTTTTTTTTATTGAGACAGAGTCTCACTATGTTGCCCTTGGTAGAGTGCCGTGGCGTCACAGCTCACAGCAACCTCAAACTCTTGGGCTTAAGCGATTCTCTTGCCTCAGCCTCCCAAGTAGCTGGGACTACAGGTGCCTGCCGCAACATCTGGCTATTTTT
The DNA here is from genome assembly GCA_963574655.1 of Perodicticus potto. Lineage (NCBI taxonomy): Eukaryota > Metazoa > Chordata > Mammalia > Primates > Lorisidae > Perodicticus > Perodicticus potto. The sequence goes on from CAUYRH010051258.1 coordinate 22,195, forward strand.
TTGTTGCAGTTGCCATTGATTAGCTGGCCCCAGTTGGGTTCAAACCCTCCAGCCTGGATGCATGTGGCCGGCACCCTACCCACTGAGCTATGAGCACCACCCTGATTTTTCAATTTGTGAGTAGGAAGCTTCATTTTAATCATTGACATACCCACCTTCAGTAGGATGCCACATTTGAGTTATTTTTCTAGGAGCAGTGACAGGCAATAAATAACCATGTATTAGCTGTGTACATATGTAGGGTTTTTTTTTTTTTTTAGAGACAGAGTTTTATTTTGTTACACTCGGTAGAGTGCCGTGGCATCACAGCTCACTGCAACCTCCAGCTCCTGGGCTTAGGTGAGTCTCTTGCCTCAGGCTCCCAAGAAGCTGGGACTACAGGCACTCGCCACAACGCGCAGCTATTTTTTTGTTGCAGTTTGTCTAGGACCAGGTTCTAAACCGCCACCCTCGGTACATGGGGCCGGAGCCCTACTCACTGAGCCACAGGTGCCGCCCTATATGTAGGTTTTCAAAGCACTTATTTCAGTGTTCAGCCACATGCTGTTACTTTATCCCCCCTAACCAGAGGCATCCACTTCAGATATGGCAGCCTCATAAAACCCAGACCCAAAGATTGAGACCATATAACACTTTTTTTTTTTTTTTTGAGACAGAGCCTCAAGCTGTCACCCTGGGTAGATTGCTGTGGCATCACAGCTCACAGCAACCTCTAACTCCTGGGCTCAAGCGAGTCTCCTGCCTCTGCCTACCAAGTAGCTGGGACTACAAGCACCCACCACAATGCCCAGCCATTTTTTGGTTGCAGCCGTCATTGTTGTTTGGCAGGCCTGGGCTGGATTCGAACCTGCCAATTCAGGTGTACGTGGCTGGCGCCTTAGCCCGTTGAGCCACAGGTGCCGAGCTCATCTAACACTTTTTAGAGTTAAAAGTTAACATTTACACACTAGACTTAAACTTCTCTGAGTCACCTGAACAAGTATTCATTTTTTAAAAATTTCAGAACAGTTTTTTTGGCTCTGTGCCTGTAGCTCAAGTGGCTAAGGCACCAGCCACATACACCAGAGCTGGTGGGTTTGAATCCGGTCCAGGCCTGCCAAACAATGACAACTACAACCAAAAAATAGCTGGGCAGTCGCCTATAGTCTCAGCTACTTGGGAGGCTGAGGCAAGAGAATCACTTAAGCCCAGGAGTTGGAGGTTGCTGTGAGCTGTGACGCCATGGCACTCTACCCAAGGCAATAGCTTGAGGCTCTGGCTAAAAAAAAAAAAAATTTCAGAACAGTTTTTTAATTTTTTAATTTTGTTTTTAATTTTTTTTTTTAGAGACAGAGTCTCACTTTGTCATCCTTGGTAGAGTGCTGTGGCGTCACAGCTCACAGAAACTTCCAGCTCTTGGGCTTAGGCAATTCCCTTGCCTCAGCCTGCCAAGTAGCTGGAACTACAGGCACCTGCCACAACGCCCGCCTATTTTTTTTTTGTTGCAGTTTGGCCAGGGCCGGGTTTGAACCCGCCACCCTTGGTTTATGGGGCTGGCACTCTACTCACTGAGCCATCAGAACATCTGAGGCACCACCCATCAGAACAGTTTTTAATGACATGGGTAGAGTCTTAGGAACTGATGAGTGACTTTGAGTCTTTTTGAGCTCTAACAGTAAAAGGTCATTAACAGCTGCAGATGTCCTCAGGCTGAACAAGTCTCTAAGCCTGACTCTTCGTAAAGTGGATGTAGTCACCTTTCCACTAGAAGTGAGAATGAATAGGAGATGGTGATGCCCTGGGTTCCTCTAGAATGTGCTGTACAAAATACTAAGTGTTGGCCAGCGTAGTGGCTCATGCCTGTAACTCTAGCACTGTGGGAGGCCGAGGCAGGTGGATAGCTTGAGCTCACAGGTTTGAGACCAGCCTGAGCAAAAAGTGAGACCCTGTCTCTACTAAACATAGAAAGAACTGAGGCAAGAGGATTACTTGGGCCCCAGAGTTGGAGGTTGCTGTGAGCTATGATACTACAGCACTCTATCCAGGGTGACAGCTTAAGACTGTGTCTCAAATAAAATAAAATAAGGGTATTCACTGTGGGGTGAGGTGTCCAATCATTTGATGAAACCAAACACTAATTAACACTCCTAAAGGAAAGAGGCTAATTTGTTATTCTTAGATATTTAGAAGTAAAAAATCTCATCTGAGATAGCTAATGAAAAGCTTGTGGAAAGGGAAAATATGTGTAACATACTGTAGTATGGAACAATATAAAACCATCACTGGAAAAAACAATACACAATCTGGGCATGGTGGCTCATGCCTGTAATCTTAGCACTCTGAGAGGCTGGTGGATTGCTCAAAAGTTGGAGAAGAGTCTGAGCAAGAGGGAGATCCTATGGCTACTAAAAATAGAAAAAGTAGATGGGCATTGTGGTGGGCGTCTGTAGTCCCAGTTACTTGGGAGGCTGAGGCAAGAGGCTACTTGAACCCAGAAGTTTGAGGTTGGTGTGACCTATGACACCACGGTACTCTACCTAGGGTGACAGAAAAAAACAAAACAAACATAAAAACAACACACAAGTAGGGCAGCGCCTGTGGTTCAGTGAGTAGGGCGCTGGCCCCATATACCGAGGGTGGCAGGTTCAAACCCAGCCCTAGTCAAACTGCAACAACAACAAAAAATAGGTGGGTGTTGTGGCAGGTGCCTGTAGTCCCAGCTGCTCGGGAGGCTGAGGCAGGAGACTCGCCTAAGCCCAAGAGCTGGAGGTTGCTGTGAGCTGTGACGCCAGGGCAACAAAGTGAGACTCTGTCTCTAAAAAAAAAAACCAAAAAAACCCTCAGTGGTAGCCCAAAGCCGGGGGAGTTATGTACATACTCTTCAACCTGTTACCACCCAGCCAGGTTCATCTGCCCACTGCCCAGGAATAAGCCAATATCCAGAGACCACAGGTTTACAAGAAAGAGTCTATTCTACATAGTGATAAGCAGGGAGACAGAGGACATTTCTCAAATCTGCCTCCGGAAGAATTGGTGGGACAGAGCTTTTAAAGTTTGGTGGGCAGAGGATTGGCAATCAGGGTCTGTTAATTGGCTGGTTTGGGGGCAGAATCAGCAGTGTTTTGGTATTGGGCGCTGTCTGGGTGGATCAGCCAATCCACTGGACTGCAAGGCCTTGGGTGAAGGATCCAAGACCACTTGAGTCAGTTCCTTAGACTGGGTAGGTCAGTCAATCCTCTAGAATGCAAGACCTGGAAAATATCTCAAAAACTATCCCGGCTCGGCGCCTGTGGCTCAATGGGCTAAGGCGCCAGCCACGTACACCTGAGCTGGTGGGTTCGAATCCAGCCCGGGCCCGCCAAACAACAATGATGGCTGCAACCAAAAAATGGCCAGGCGTTGTGGTGGGCGCCTGTAGTCCCAGCTACTTGGGAGGCGGAGGCAGGAGACTCGCTTGAGCCCAGGAATTGGAGGTTGCTGTGAGCTGTGATGCCAC